>PVIH01001401.1:0-237940 GCA_004025045.1 Sigmodon hispidus
CAGTTGGTTCGCTCAGTTCGAGGTCGTGGCGGGGTTTCCCTCAGCAGGAGCCGTGGAAGTGGTCAGGGACAGCGTCCACCTGCCCCTGCCCCAGAGAGCGCTGGGATTCTGCCCATTGGCATATATTATTTGTTGAGAAAGTTTACCATTTCTTTTATATTTTCTATTTTTTGTAAAGTATATATTTATAACACATGTTCCCATGATTCTCTGAATTTTCTCAGTGTCTGGTTTTATGACCCCATTTTTATTTCTCTCTGTCTCTCTCTCTCTCTCCTTGAGTAAATTTAGACAATATTTATTTATCTTATTAGTTTTTCCTGAATTCTTGAAGAAACAACTTGTTTCATCAAGTCTATGTTATCTTTGTTTACTTTTTATTGATTTTAGCTCTGAGTTGGGTCATATTTCAGTATTTTAGGGTTAGGGTTAGGGTTAGGGTTAGGGTTAGGTATTTTAAAAAGAACACAGCACTTTAATAAAAGACTAGAAGACACAGAATAAGATACTTGAAATTCTAGTTCTTTAAATAGAAATTCTAAATTAACATTAGAATTCTATTTGTAGAAATATATGTGTTGTAATATTAACATCCATCAATTTTAGGTCATATTTATTCAAATTACTTCTCTCATTATCATAAGAGCATATATATACACATATATACATATGTTTATGTACATGTATGTATGTATGTTTATGTTTCTTGCTAGGGAAATACATATTTAAAACACTTCTTTCTAATATTTTTATGATACATTACTAAGCTTGCAATATTATTTAAATACTTGGTATGTGTATGTGCATGTTTTTGCTCTAATGTGTGTGAATGTAGCGGCCCATGTATCTCCCATGGAATTCACATGACAACCTCCTAAGATTGTAGTTCTCATCTTCTTATATTTGAGACACATTTGTTCACTGCTTAGACTAGATGGCCTGTAAATGTTTGAGGGTTCTACTCCTTTATCTCCTATATCTACCTCCTGCTTCATTGTGGAAGCTCTGAGATTTAAAAAGTGTGTTTCCTAATCTGACTTTTATGTGATCTCTGAGGGTTCATATGTAGGTTTTCATACATGTGAGGCTTGCATGTTATCCTCTGATCCATCTCTACAGGCCTGTAATTGTACTTAAGGCTGATTTCTGAGTTCACCATAATTGTGTTAACTATGCGAACTACCCAAAGGCAATGATGTCTAGAAGTCTTGTTTATGAAATAGTTTCAAATCTTCCAGTAATAGTAACTGACATGATGAAATAAGCTCTTTTGCTTTTACTCACTCAAGCTTATACTGAGCATGCTAATTGGCAATGTCAGTGCAATTGCTAATAGCAATACATGTTCTTAGGCTCATCAAAGATAGCTCAGTTAAGTTTTTAAAATGTCATTCAACTAGAAAAACACAGTTAAACAGAAAACCTTCTTCAAAAATAGAAGACAGATTTCATAGGAATTCACACAAGGACATTATGTTCCCAAGAGAACAGTAAAATAATACATCTCCTCTTCAAATGCTTACTATGCCTAGAGTCAGTGATAGGAACATGCAAATAGGAACTGAATCTAGTATATGTAGGCTAATCTAATGAGTTCTAGACAACCTGAACTACATGAGAATCTATTTATTAAAATATTTGTAAAATCTTCCAATGCTTGCAATGATTCTTCAAATGAAGCTGTGAAGAACAAAAATAAAGCAAAATCTGTATTCAAGATAGACACTTAATTAGACTTGGTAATGCAATCCTTTAATCCTAACAGTAGCGATGCAGACAGAGGTAGATCTATGTGAGTTTAAGGTCAGTCTGGAACATACAGCAAGTTTCACAGCAGCCAGGCGACAGAGTAACTATACCTTGAAGATAAATAAAGAAACAAATAGCAAATGGCAGATGTACAACCATGACTACTAGAAAGTTCTCTCTAGTTTTTAGGGTTCCTGAGCCTCATTTTCCCCCATTTCCTCACCTTTCAACACAATATCTTGTGGTGGAATGTTTTCTGTATGATGTAAACAAAGAACTGTTTTGGCCCATGTACGGCACTGTAGAAGTGGGTGGAGAATCAGAGGCAGCCAGGTAGGAGAAGGAGGGTGGAGTTAAGCCAGTATCCATCCATCCCCTGGAGAAGCAGCATGTAGGAATTCAGGTGAGCGACGAGCTGTGGGGCATGTGGTGGAAAGATGAATAGAAATGGGTTGAATTAAGATGAAAGAGCTAGCTAGCAATGTGCTTAAGACATGGGCCAAACAGTGTAAAGGATATAAGCATGTAATTCATTTCTTTGGGGGACAAAAGCCACGGGCATGAACCAGGTTCTAAACACCTCTGTGTGTGCCAGGTCACAAACCCTCTGGCCCCAAAACGGTCCGGGAAAAACCTTTTACAACAATATCTGTAGTTATTTTTTAGTATATAAGAGTCCCATTGTTATCTAAGACACAAGTCACTAGTTGGCATTTTTCTTTTCAGTAAAAAATAAATTGTCTATATCTTAGATTTTGACATTAGATATTAGTTTTGAAAATTTGCCTTCAAAGTGTGTACGGGAAAAGGAAAAATTTCAACATAAGGCAAACCAGCTTCATTAATGCTCCTTTAATACTCATTATTTTATCTGGAAAATGTTTGCTAATGGCTTATTTGTAGCAATATCATACTTGATGCATGTAATCTTGCTTCAAGACAAAATATTTCATTTGATGTTATTTTTAAATAATTTTTTATCCATCTAGTAGTTACCAAGATAGTAATGTATGCTTGTATTTTGTTTATATCCTAATTGTCAGACATTTTTGCTACTAAATCACAACCATCTCATGTGGATATTTGTTAAATATTTAATAAATCCTGGGACACAGTCAAATCCTAGGCAGACAGCTCAAAAAAATTCTTGATCCTTAATTACAAAAATGAACAGCTGGGAGTCAATCACACACACCTTTAATCCCAACAGGGAAAGCCAGGAATGGTGACCAACATCCTTAATCCCATAACTCAAACTACAAAACTTCTTCTGTTTCTATGAGTTCAAGGCTACATGCCTTTAATCCTAACCTAAATGAGATAAGATATATAAAGGCTCATAAAAATCCATTGAAAACAGAAGCGATTGACAAAAGCAACCAAAACATGTGACCAAGAGTGAGGCTAAAATCTTACAAGATAATTAAATAAAAATTAACTATAATATTTCCTCTCTCTGATATTTTTGCCTTCCTCCATTTTTTAGCTCAAAGCCTTCATTTCTTACAACCCAAATTTATACTACTACATTGTGGTAGGAATGTTCTCTGTGTACTGTGAATAAAGAACTGTTTTGGCCTGTGTAGAGCACCATAGAGGTGGGTGGAGAATCAGAACACATGCAGGTAGGAAGAAGGGTGGAGTTTCCCAGTCGCCATCCGTCCCCAAAAAAGCAACATGTAAAAAAAACAGGTGAGCCACGGGCTGTGGCCACGTGGTGGGAAGATTAATAAAAATGGGTTAAATTAAGATAATAGAGCTAGCTAGTAATGTGCTTAAGACATAGGCCAAACAGTGTTAAAATATATAAACATATAATTTCATTTCTTTTAAAAGACAAAAGCCGCGGGCACGCGAAACAAAGTCCAAACCACCAACACCACACACGCGCCAAGTTAAAAACCTCCCAGACCCAAAACGGGCCAAAAAAAAACTTACTACAACACTACATGATTCAAATAAAAAAAAAAACAAAAACAAATTATATGCCTGGGCCTTAGGTCAATCATATGCCTATATATAATTATTTAATACACCATAAAGCCAAAAATAAAACTAAACCTTCAGTCCAGATCCCAAAAGTCAAGGCCAAAACCTTTTATAGCAATCTCACTCTATAATACAAGAAAAAATATACATTTTGGGCCTTTCTTTAAAAATATAAATATGTATCCTGTTTTTCAATAGAACATTACTATTACAGAGATATAATAATTAAAATTTTCTATTAAACATATGTTTATGAACAACACCACATACACATTGTCAGTGCCTATCTAAAAGGAAGAATTGTTTCTCATTTTCTTGTCATTTATGTCATTCAAACCTATTGAAAACAAGCTATAATCTATATAACCATAGTACTTAGATAGAGAGTAAGAGGCTTTGGAGCCGTATTGATTTCCCTAGGAAGAGAAATAAATGGGAATAGCTGGAATAAGATGATGAAACAGGGAGGAAGTGGGAAGAAGGGCAAGGAAAGGAATGTGGGGAAGAAAGCTAAATCTGATGCAAATTTGAAGTATCATATGTAAACCTAATACAGTGGAAGCTTCCTAAAATATATACAAATGTGAAGGTAGTATAATGCAACAAAAAATATTGGTGAAGAGTGAACCATAACTAGACATATCTCATCACCAAATTAATCTTCCAGTATTTTAAGCACAGATACTTACTGGGCCGAGATCATCTGATATGGCCAGGAAACTAGGCTCAGTTCGGAGGGGCCACAGTGAGACTGAGACTGTGATCATCTTATTGATAATGATCAGACTTTTTCTACTTTTTTTTCAGAAACAGAATAAAATGACAAATTCTAGAATTAATACAGTTATAGTTCCTAGGATCCATTGACATTTGCAAGCCATAGTTTAGTATGAAGTTTCTCACACTGCCTAGCCCTGAGGTCTGGATCCACAGGCCACAACTGCCTAGTTCTAAGTAATCACACAAAGGCTTATACTATTTGCAAGCTTGTTGTCTTATGGTTAAGACATATTACTATCTACTTCTTATACATTAAGTTAACCCATATTTCTTATTTATATTTAGATGTGTGTTGGTACTTTTTTGATCAGTGCAACATTCTCATTTGGTTTTCTGTGTAACTCTGCTCTTCAGCTTTCTAGAATTCTCCCTGTTTGGTTGACCTGCCTATATTACCTGTCTAGTTACTTGACCATTCAACATTTTATTAAACTAATATTTAGAGTGACAATATTGACAGTGTACAGAAGCATACTCCCACAGCAACATAGAAGATACACAAGATTAAATTCTAGTATTAATTGCAGTGAGAAACTGTCAAGATTCCTTTATTACTAATATAACATACAGAGAAACACAAAGGAACTCAAACCTTTAACAGCTTGTGTGAGGACATCAGTTTCTGAGGAACTGGAAGGTACATTGTGTCCCAGGAACCAGGGACTCTAAATTCTGAAAAACACATACTTCTTTTTGTTGGTGCAAAGACTTTTTAATATTTTACAAATACTTCCGAGAATCATGCAAAGCTGCCTCCATTGGATGCAATACACATACTTCTTAAGGCAGCTAGGCCAGGTCTACTCTATGGTTTCCTTTACAGTACCAGGAATGGGTTATATATAAGGCAATTATTGGTCAATAGGGTCTCTTGGGAACCCCTAATCAACCCAGACTATTGCCAAGGCTATTGGTGGCTCTCCACAAACTGCTGTAAAAGCTCTATTGCTAAAACCAACACCTATACAACTTATTAAACCTAGAAAAGTTGAGCTGGTGCCCACCTAGAGACTTTGCTTCTATTGACTCTTATTCGTGGTAAATGGAAGATATTCCACATGCCACCAAAGGAGAAAAGTAACATCAAACCAGCTATAAAACTTTTATTGTAAAATGGTGACCTGCTTTCAAGATATTTAGGTGCAATTGTGGCAGAAGATTTATGTAAATAATTAACCAAAGACTGATTAGTATTAAGGGGCACTCCATAGAGCCCATATCTAGCACTGCTTGGTTGGCCAAGAACGTAAGACTAGATAGGCCAGATTCTAGGAGAAAATTAAATACCACTGTTTCACTGAAGAAATGTAACATTAAATGATTCCTAAAGACATGGAGCTATACTTGTAGAACAATGCTTTTCTCAGTCGAAATCAGAGAAGTTACCTCCTGGAGCAGATGGGAGCACATACAGAGACCCCAGCCAGACACAATGGGGGAAGTGAGAGACTGTGGGACCCTTAGACAAAAAGTGGGAGTCTCCATCAAATCTCATTATTCAGGCATCTGGAAATTGTGTGGGCTTGAGGTAGAAAGTGTTTAACAGTCAGAGGGAATGAGGACACCAAAATTTCAAGGCCTTGTAGCCAAAATAGGCTTGCCTCACATACTCTCAGAGACTGTGGCAGTCTACGCAGGTATGAGGCTGATGGGGTCCAAGTGCTAGAAGAAGAAAGAACACAAACATCCCATCACTAACCCAGAAATTTATCTCTAATTGATACTCTCAAATGAAATATTACTTTTCCCAAGAGAGTCTCACTGGGGAAACAAAACCATGTTTAAGGGCAGATTCCATTCCAAGCATATGTCCAATAAAAAACAAACTAAATCACTAAATGGTATCTTTGAAGGTTCTTTGTCTTATAATAGGAATTTTCTGATTAAATTTTAATCTCAAGTTCTTTGCTTGGCTTTTTTTTTGCTTTGCTTTTAGGGGACTCCTATGCATATGGACACATCTGTCTCTGAATTTATATGTTCTTATTTTTTGTTTGTTTGGTTTTTTTTGGTGGGGTTCTTGTTTTGTTGTCTTGTTCTTTTAAATTGTTGCTTTATTTTATTTTTATTTTATTATTGCTTATTAGATATCTATTGGGTTTCTCAATAGACACAAAAAATGTTGTGGATATGGATATGAGGTTTAGTAGGAAGAGATAGAAGGAGTAGAGTAGCAGCAACTGTAATCAGAAGATAGTGTATAAAAAGTTTAATTTTAATAAAAAGTAAACAAGGAAAGGATAATATATTATACAGGATAATTATAAAAGATAATACAATATAATTTATTGTATTTTATTTTAAATACAATAAAAAAGAAAAACTACTGGAACAATAGGAACTGAACACAATCGTTTACAAAAATATTCTTAAATGTAAACTTTAGTTTTATATTCAATATGAAAAAGTAATTATTTCTCTGCTTTCAACAAATAAAAATGATACTGAAAAATGGGCATGGAGAGACAGATTCTGTAATTGTTTTTCTAGAAGCTCTCATGTCCACTCTGGCTTCCTTGGCCAATACATGAATGTTTTACAGAAATACATGCTGACAGATGACTCATACTCATCAAATTATACTTTTATTTATTTATTAAATGTATTCTCTCAAGCAATAAATTCTGACTAAAATTTCCCTATGCTAACTTTTTTTTCAGTTTTCTCCCACTTTCTCCCGCCCATATTCACTTCTCAAAAACCATTTAAAAATTTAAAGCCAAATTATACTCATAACTTCAGACTAAAAACAATGCTTATGCTGCTTGTTTACTTTTATGAGCATTTAGACATTACTCTGTGCATAATCATGAAAGGCTTTTCATTGCAGTCCTGTGGACTTTACCTCCCTCTCAATCCACAGTTATGATTATTCCAGGGTCAGAATGAAGTGCTCTGTAGTAAGCTATGGGATAAATCCTCCAATTTATGTTTTCATAAAAAAATGAGAAGTTGAACATAATCTCAGGAACTAGCACCACATTTTATTTTTGTAACTAAAACCAAAGGCAATGTAACTTTTAAAACCACAACAATTTTGTAAGAATGTTTAGTGCAATTGATTCATATTTACCATTCAAATGTAACATTTCAATAAGATCAAACTAGTAAAGTAGGTCTGATTTAAAAAGGCAGTAGCATATCTAAATTGCCTTTCTTTAAAGTCTATATTTGTGACTTCCCTAGAGATGTTAAAACAACATCCAGGGAGTGAGTAATAAACTGAATCTGAAGTGTCTTTTTCACTCTTAAGTGAGAGCACATTGAATTGAAATGAGTGTTGTGCTTGGCAAAGTACAGTTTAGAATAATTATGGATGATAATTTGCCTTAAAATTTATTTACACCTTTCAGACATATAAGTCAATGACATTCCAATGCCATTACTACCAACAGAACCCATATCATCTTAGGAAAATGATACAATATTAGCACCACAAACATTTACACTTTTTTTACTCATGAATATTTGTTTATTACATAATCATAGATTGCTATTTAAAGTAAATAGTTTGGGACAATTTACACTGGCACACCTCTCTACATTTTGAGATATACTGAGAAAACTCAGTTTGTTGTTTTACAGATACTGTACAATGTACTTTAATAAGTCTTCTTTCTCTTATAAAAGAAAATAAGAGGCCAAAGAGATGTCTCAGCAGTTAAGGGTGTGTACTGTTCTCTCAGAGGACCTCGGTTCTGTTTTAAGCACTGATGTCTGACAGCTCACAACCACCCATAAATATATGAACCCCTTCTCCTGTATTCTCTCTGAACACTCACACTAACATATACATATGTCCTAACAGGCACACACAAGTAAAAAATTACAAAAAGAACATCTTCTAAAAGAAAATCAAATATGCAATACATAGTAATTTAAAAAAAATCTAACAGCATATAGATCTTGCATATTTTCTCTTTACTTTTTAAAGTTTTTTTCCTATACCCACCACTGTTCCCCCTCTCCACTTCCCAGTTCTTTCTCAGCTCTTCACACTCCATTTCATTCTTCTATTCCCCAGGGAAAGCAAGGAATCCCAAGGTGAGTCAGTTCAGTCTGACAAATTCAATTGAGGTAGGTCTCAGTAACTCCACCCAGAGTGAAGGCTGAGTAAGGTGTTCCTTTGTAGGGAATGGGCTCTCAAAAGCCAGTTCATGCACAAGGAATAAATTCTGGTTCTACTGCAAGAGGCTCCACAAACTGGCCATGCCATTTGGCTTTCCTCTACTTTCAGAGGGTTTAGTTCCTTTCCATGAAGATTCCTCAGTGATTATTTCAGAGTCAGTCAGCTCCCAATAACTCAAATCAGTGGCCTGTGTGTGTCTCCTCCTTATTATCCTGATTCCTTTGCTCATATACTCTCTCCTCACCCTTTAACTGAATCAGGAGCTTAACCTAGTGCTTAGCTATGCTATGGTTCTCTGCATCTTCCTCCATCTGTTGCTGGATAAAGGTTCTATAATGATAATTAGAGTAGTCATTCATTTGCTTCTAGGGGAAGGTCTGTTTAGAAACCCTCTCCACTATTGTTTGGAGTCCTAGCCCAGGGAGATCTTGTGGGTTCTTGGGTGCTTTCCTAGCACTAGCTTTCTCTCTTACTCCTCAATTGCTTCCTCTATGATGATAGCTATTTCTTAGTTCTCCCTCTCTGTCGCTCTTCCCACTCAACCATCCTCTTCTCTCATAATAAAATAGAAGAAAGCTGTCATTTTTTTTTTCTAGCACATGAATGGGGAAAATTAAACCTCAATTTTACCTTCTTGAGTTCTATCAAAATATGCTTAAGATAAAATAGTTTTGGAAATGCTAATATGCTGTTCTTCGGGGAGAACTAACTTTCCCCTACTTTCTCAGCATTCCTTAGTTACCTTTAATTCTTGTATAACACTGAAGCCTCATGGGCTTCCAATTCACTGTGATATGCTTATTGTTGTTATCCTTGTTTATCATATCTTGGTGAGAATTTATTGATGGAGTTGATGTAATCTCAAACACAGATAAACATGTGGTTGGAAGTAAAAAACATGAAAAATTGAATAATATGTTTCATTATATTTGTCCTTTTTATTTTAGATTGTAATTTAATTATAACATTTCTCCCTTTCTTTTTTCTCTCTACAAATCCTCTCATATACCCCTCTCTGCTCTTCTCGCCTTTTTCTACATAATGTTATCTCTCTCTCTCTCTCTCTCTCTCTCTCTCTCTCTCTCTCTCTCTCTCTCTCTCTCACACACACACACACACACACACACACACACACACACACACAGTTTTTAAATATAACCTGGTGAGATAACATGCTACCTGTATGTATGTTTTCTGGAATAGCCATTTGACCCTGGACAACCAATTGATTTCCTTATCCCTGGGGAAGGCCACTTTTGTCATTCCTAGCTTTTCTCATTTGTTCATATTTTTTTGTGTAGGGTTGAGTTCTCATGGACTTTTCCACATCTACTTTGGCATATATGTTGGTATTATCCTTGATAATCTCGCAATAGGCCAGTTGAAGTGTTAAAACTTTATGGCTATTGCTTATGATGTTTCTAGAAAATACCCTCAAAGCTAACTCCATGATTCTCTGGCCCTTACAACCTCTCTATTCTCTCATCTATGTTCTATGAGCCTCCAGTACAAAAGTGTTGTAAATATACTCATTGAACCTGGGATCCAAAACTCTGCATTTTTATTGGGTTGGTTTTCTGTAATGGTCTTTTTCTATTGCAAAAAAAAAAAAAAAAAAAAAAAAAAAATCCTTGATAAGGAGTATGGCTACACTTGCCTGAGGGTATGAGAAAAATATATGGAGAGTGTTTCTAGAGACTATACTGGATTAGCAAATTAATGCTTATAGTTTTTCCTCCAATAGATGTGGCTTCACTAGCACAGAGTAGTTAATTAACTTTCTAGTACTAGGAATGGTCTCTATCTTATTGACTATGTCTCAAGTCCAATTAGAGAGATATTGGTAACTATCAAGGTTTGCTTACCATAGCTCTATCCTTGGGCATACGAGTGCTATGTTTATAGGTTTCATAGGCATAATAGCTAGGTAATAACATTTTCTTACCTCCTATGGAAGCATGCATGGGGCTGTAGGTTCTTAGGGATGGGGCATTTTGGTCACTTCTAGTTCAGGTGTCTCTGGGTCCTGTTTATGAAATGCATGGTTTTTTGGTGTTTTTTTATTTTTTTTTAAAAACAGAGACTTACCTTTCAACTCTGGTTGATAACCAAGGGAAACAGTAATAGTTTGTATGTTTTGAGAAGCTTTTGAATAGGCTTGACCTATAAATCAAACCAGTACCAGTCGTGAGAATCTCAAACCAGAGATTTGAGATTCTCAGGACTGCTACTGACATTTTGTTGGGTAGTCTTTTGCTCAGATGTGAAATATTCATTAAAACTAGATATATAAATTTATAAGAGGAGTAACATGTGTTGTATGGGTTTGTGGTAAATATTTAATGGAATGATTCCTTGTGGCTTTTTCAGACTCACATCTCAATTTTTTCTTCTTTATTTACTTCGCATCCCCTTCTCTTAAAATCCTCTTTTTGTATTTCCCTTTTAGATTACTTTTATCCAGGTAATTCCTGCTATGTTGCCTCATAACTATTCTGTTTTCTTTTCTGGTTTCTGTAGTTACTACTGGCTAAGGTACAGTTTGTATCCAGGAGATCCATAGAACAGAACATTTAAATTATTTTCTCTCTCAGTCAGGAGATATATGACTCAGTACAATTTCTCTAGTTCTACCTGTTTAACTGCAAAATTTATAATTGTATTTTTCTTTATAAAATACTATCCCATAGTGTATACATATCACATTTTCATTATTCTTTTATGAGTAGAGTTTCTATAATCTAAAGCAGAACTTCTTGGTGCAATGTCATATATGTTCACATGCATATATATGTGAACAATTCAATAATGTATTTTGTGATTTTTCAATTACTTTTAGAATTTGCTTTCTAAATGGAAAACAAATTCACATTTAATCAAAATAGACTTGTATTAAGTGTTATTACTGAATTAATAGTCACTTTCATATGTAAAAACAATAAAATCCCTGACTAAGAAGTTGGGTATATAGTCTGTTCATATTAGTCTCAAAAGTAGATCTGGCAATCATCTTTACCATGAAGGTAAAATAAATTTATGAAAGTAGTTTTAAGACTCTAAAAATTCTTACAGTCATAAACACTAGATAATAGAATGAATGCATGCTCTTGGATTAAATGTTATTGCAACGAATAAAAATATAATTCTCTCAAATTTACTGACTCAAACAATCACCATCTAAACTCTCATTTAATATACAAATAAAACCATCTTAAAATCAGTACAGAAACACAAACATTTTGAGATGGACAAACAATTCTATGAAGAATCACCTCAGCTAAAGACATCATAATTCCTGACCTCAAACTTTACTATACATTGACAAGAGCATGGTACTGTCTTAGAAACTGGTAGCCTGACCATGAGAGTGTAGTGTGAAAATAAGATATACATTCCAGAGCCCTGGCCATCCAGTTTTGGATAAATATTTCAAAAATATCTACTGGGAGGAAAAAGATTCTGACCAAGGTGTATATTTACTCTCAGAAGAGTAAAACTAAATCCATAATTTGCACATTTAACAAAAATAAATTTTAATTGGATCAATGACCTTAATTTGAAACTTTAAATGCTGAGAATACTGAAGGTAAACATTAAGGACATAGGAATAAACATAAATTACGGATAGAATTCTAATAGCACAGGAAACAACTGCGATGATTGACAATGAAATTAAATGGAAGTATCTCTCATCAGGTTGTGAAAAAAAATCTACAGAACAGATAAAGTCATTGCCAGCTGTACTTCAGACAAGGGGTTAATGTCAGAAATTTATCAAAAAGAAAAATAGTATAAAAATATATAAACACAAATACACACATATTTGTATAGGAGTGTGCATGTACACACACTCACACACACATACACACACACACACACATACACACACACAGGTGTTCATCTTCTCTTGCCATCAAAACACTGAAAATTAAAAACCATTTTGAGATTGTATCTGATGGCAGAAATAAAATGGTAGAGTTAAGGCAAAAAATAGCATTAAATGCACATGAGAGTGTGAGGGAAAGACACCTTTTTTTAAAAAAAATTGCTGGTAGACATGTAAACTAACACAACTACTAGAGAATGTGTAAAACACTTATTATTATTGTTTTTGTTTGGTTTCCAAGCCAGGGTTTTTCTGTTGTATCCCAGGCTGTTGTGCAACTCATTCAAAAGAACACATTGTCCTTGAACTCACAGATATGCCTGCCTCTGCTGCCATGTGTGGAGAATAAAAGTGGGTGCCACCACTTTTCTGAAGTGATGGGAAATATCCTAAGAAATGAAAGACTAAAAATAGAACTACCATAAAACTCAGGTATATCACTCAGCATATATTCAAATGTTTAACACTCCACTACATAGGTACTTGCACATCTGTTTTTATTGCTACAAGATTCTCCCTCCCTGGAAAAAAAAAGAAAATGGAATCAATTTAGATGGCCATTGTTTAATGAATAGATAACAGAAATATTTTACTTATACAATGGGATTTTATGCAGCTAACAATAAAATTGGAATCATGAATATGCAAGATAATAGACAAAGGTAGAAAATAATACCTTAATCACAGGAACAAAGTTTCAGAAAAACAAATACCATATATTCCTTTCTATTTGTGAACCACAGGTTTTGGTTTGTACATCCAGGTGTGAGATAATATGGGAAAAGGTGAAGAAACTATTTAAGAGCCTAAGATATCGGAAGAATGGCTTTGAAGAATGGTTATGGGGAAAGAAGTAGAAAAAGGGTGAAAACAGAAATACTGGCGTAAACAGGAACAGTGGGAAAAGGGGGAGTGGAGAACAGAGCAGGTCCCTGAAAACAGACAGAATAACTTTTGCCAAAAAGTATTATGTAGAAATTTGCTACTTTGTACCCTAGCACCAACAAAGAAAAAAATAAAACATTAAATAAAGAAAATATTTAAGTTATTGCTTGTTGATAAATGATGTGTTTATTGTCTTCCACTTTACAGTTCTGGGATGTTTAGAACAGGGTGGGAAAGAAAGCTAGGTGACCTTCAAACAGTTCTACCTGGCTATTAGGCTCGACTGTTCTTCCCAGACTTCCTCGCAGTAGTAGGGTGTGGACCTAGAACTGAGTCTAGTCAATGAATTGTTAGCAGCTTATACATTGAATGTTATTTCTGGTGATTATATATGAAAAGCTCCTATAATCTTTCCTGTATGCCCTTTTTGTCTTCACTTGCATATTAATCTTTAAAAGTGCTCACTGAAACAAAGGCCACGCCTGATCTTGCCTTGAAACTGAGAGAAAGGATTGCTTCATCCAACTGAAGCCCTCCTTTGGGTTTTATCAGGATGAGGTGAGAGAAAAACATACTGTGTTAAGCCTGTAAGATTTAAGGTTTGATCTTTGGGAGCAATGAGCAGTTCCCTAACTGATAATAGAAGGTATTTATTTTTACTTTTATAGATGTGAAAGTAAGTTAGTGAAAATCCAGGATAATGCTTTAGGATTTTATGAACAGTTTGTTTTTCTTTGAATAATTCAAATTAAGTTTAACTTAAGCTTATAAATCCATGTGAAGTTTTGTGAAGATATTGGTTGAAATTATACAGCTTCAGAAGGGAATAACACAACCTTTATTTTATTTTGTACCCTGTCAAATACCCTAACATCAATAAACTAGAAGTCATTTGTTTGTGTTTGCCTATCTTCTATTTAGTTGTAATAAAAAGCAATTTTTAACTAGAGAACTTGCTATCTTTTTAGAATTTCCCAAATAACACACACCCTTTACTTATATATAACTGTTTATTTGTTATGTTTCATGTATTTTAGAGAAAAGTTAAATTTTATAACTGTATGTGGTTTTATTTTTTATTTTTTTTAAAAACTTTATTTATTTATTATTTATTTATTTATTTGCCTTGGTGCTTGCCTAGACTGGAACTACAGACAGCTGTCAGCTGTCATGTGGGTGCTAAGAATCGAACCCAGGTCCTCTGGAAGAGCAGACGGTGCTCTTAACCGCTGAGCCATCTCTCCAGCCTCCTGTATGTGTTTTTAATCTATCATGGATGTCTTGCATTTTTTAACAAAGTTTGACATTGATTTTCAAAACACAATAAAAAGATTAAGCATTTAATAGAAATAATAATTAATACATAAACATTTTGAGTAAATGATGGCAAAAAAATAAAATGCCAGGAAGGAAATTGTGCTAACATGTCACAAATATATGTTAATCGAAAGATTAATTATTGATCATGGAAAAGAAGGATTTTATTTTTTAACAAAATAATATAAAATAGAGTGACAAGATAAAAAAGAAATATGTAACAATGCCATTGTATAGAATGAATAGTGCTGAGTTCAAATGAATAGCAGACTATATTAAATATAATTTTCGGATCCCAAGCTGTTCAATGGTTGTGATTTGCAGCTTGAGTGTTCTTTATATTGTTTTAAAGTCCACTAATAAGTAAGTACATCCCCTTCTTATCTTTCTCGGTTTCTGATACGTTACTCAGGAAGATATTCTCCAATCATATCCATTTGCCTGTAAATTTTAGGACATCAATTTTTCTTACTGCAGAGTAATACTTCATTGTGTAGATGTACCACAGTTTGGTAATCTACTCTACAGTTGAGGGACATCTAGGTTGTTTCCAGGTTCTTGCTATTATGAATAGTGCTGCTGTGAACATAGTTGAGCTAATGCTTTTGAGGTGCCAATGGGCATCTTTAGGATATATGCCCAATAGTGGTATTGCTGGATCCTTGGAAAGTGTGATTTCCAGTTTTCTGAGAAACTTACATACTGCATTCCAGAGTGGCTGAACAAGTTTACACTCCCACCAACAATGGAGGAGTGTTCCCCTTGCTCCACATTCTCTCCAGCATTGTTTGTTATCTTTGTTCCTTTTTTCTTTGTTTATTATGAATAAATTCCCCCTTTTTATCCATGTGTCCCCTTGTTCAAACTCCCTTCTCAGTCCTGCCCCTCCTAGTCACTCTTCTGACAGGTTTAAAGTCGTATTTCAAAGTTGTTTTGATTTGCATTTCTCTAATGGCTAAAGATGTTGAGCATTTTTTTCAAGTGCTTTTTAGCCATTTGTAAAACTTCTGCTGAGAATTTCCATTTTACTTCTAAACCCCATTTTTTAAATTGGGTTATTTAATGCTTTGGGCTCTAGTTTCTTCTGTTCTCTATATATTTTAGAGATCAATCCTCTGCCACTTGTAGGGTTGATAAAAATCTTTTCCCATTCTTTAGGCTGTTATTGTGCCTTAGTGACTGTGACCTTGGCCTTGCAGAAGCTTCTAAGTTTCAGGAGATACCACTCATTGACTGTTGTTCTTATTGTCTGTGCTACTGGTATTATATTTAGGAAGGAGTCACCTGTGCCAATGCATTAGTTGCAACCAAAGTGGGTATTTCCCACTTTCTTTTCTATAAAGTTCAGTGTAGCTGGGTTTATGTTGAGGTCTTTAATCCACTTGGATTTCATTTTTGTGCAGGGTGATAGATTTAAATCTATTTGCATTTTCCTACACACTCCCATCGAGTTATGCCATGTTGTAGAAAGTTTTCCTGGGCCCATATGGGCCTGGAGTTTTGGAACCTGGTCTGCGGTGGCTTTTGTCCCCCAAAGAAATGAATCAGACACTTATATAGTTTATACTGTTTGGCCCATGTCTCAAGCACATTACTAACTAGCTCTTTCATCTTAATTCAACCTATTTCTACTAATCTACCCGCCACATGTCCCTGCTTGTGACTCACCTGTATCTCTTACATATTCCTCCTTTGGGGGTCGGATGATGACTGACTAACTCCGCCCTTCTCCTACCTGCATGTCCTCTGATTCTCCACCCACTTTTACAGTGCTGTGCATAGGCCAAACCAGTTACTTAATTTACATCATAGAGAGCATTTCCACCACAATGCCAACAACATTTGTTGAAGTTACTATCTTTTTTCCTTTGAATATCTTTTTGCCTCTGTGTCAATAGAGTTTAATTTTTAAGCATTTGAATAATTATAGTATATTATATGGTAGTAACTCCAAAAATGTTAAGCTTTCTCATCTAAATAAATATATACTATATATTTATGTCTTATAATACACATACTTTTATGTATATATAAGTAGATAAAAATATACATATGTACATATATGTGCATACATACATACAGAAAGCAGAGTTAAAGCAGTAAGAATTAAGCAAGGATTTACACATTCTGCACTTAAAACATCTACAAATATATTTTTTTTAATTCAAGTAGTTATATTTCTAAGTCTCTTATATACCCCTTATCTTCCCACGCTTCCACCTGCTCTTTCTCTATTTAACTATACATGCTGGACAACACCTTCTGGGATCCTCAAATCCCTACCACAGTGCTAGAATTAAAGCTGTAAAACCATTGTTTCTGGCTTTTATATGGGTGCTTGAGAAAACTCAAGTGTTTTTCCTTATATAGTAAACATTTTTCCCATTAAGACATATTTCGAAACTTCTATATTTCCCTTATCATAATCTTCATTTGATGATTAATGTTCATAATAAATATAACTGTACAGAGATGTTTAACTATCAGAATATAGAGAGTGTCATCTTATAGAAACCAATCACTCACTAAATCAAAAGGAAAAGTGACAAAGGTAAATTGAGCACCAGCATTTACCATTCCTGCTTTCAGACTGTGGATACGAGATGACTACCCACCTCACTAGCTACCTCACACACACTCTATATTCCTCCACAAAGTTGTTGCCTTTATTTACTTAAAGTATGAAAATAAATCTGAAACCATGCCTTCCTTCCTTCTTTCCTTCCTTCCTTCCTTCTTTCTGTTTCTTCCTTCCTCCTTCCTTTTTCTTCCTTCCTTCTTTCCTTCCTTCTTTATTTCTGTCTTGCAATTGTTTACACAAACAGGACAGGTAAATAACATACTTCAAATGTGTTCTGAAACAAGGATAACAAGTTCCTGAATAAATGGTTAATAGACTGATTCATTTTTTAATGAGAAAAATACATAATTAAAAAGTGAGCTGAGAGATCTCAGTACATGTTTTTGTTTTCTTCTGATAAAGGGGGAACTCATGAAAAATTAATTATTTCCTGAATCTTGAACTAATCTAGCTATACTACAAAAGGGAGAAGGATTTATGAAAATACGATGAAATTGTATTGCACTGGGGTGACATAACAAATTACTAGAAGCTTGGAAGCTTACATAATCAGAAGGCAATTTCTTCCAAGTTCTACTTATCTGATTACCTAAAACCCATCTAGAAAAGAGGCAGTACTTTAAAAACTTTGAGAGAAATGATTATATTCCCTTTCTTGGCTCCAAGGTTACCTGAGATAATTGGTTTTATTTAGCTTATGTCTTCAACCACATCTTTATATGTCCTCTCTCTCTCTCTCTCTCTCTCTCTCTCTCTCTCTCTCTCTCTTCTTTGAATAAGTTATGGGTATTGGATATAGATGGATCATAAATTTAACTTTATTTTTCCCTGAACTATCCACAAATATTGTCTATTGTTATTTCATTGGGATTAAGGACTAAACCAAACTTTGGCTGTTGAGCCAATTATACATTTTGAATTACTATAAAGGGTAAAGTTAAATTAAATCAAATTTGAATGTACAGTAACAGGTTTTAAAGGTTTAAAACATTAACTAAGCCAGACAGCAGTTGTGCGTGCCTTTAATTCCAGCACTTGGGAACCAGAGAAAGGAGAATCTCTGTGATTCAAGGCCAGCCTGGTCTACAGGTATAGTCCTAGAACAGCTAAGGCTGTTACACAGAGAAAGCATGTTTTGTGGAAAAAGGTAAATAATAATAATAATAATAATAATAATAATAATAATTATTATTATTATTATTATTATTAAAGCAGGAAATAAAGCAGTTACATAAATGTAGTTAGAGATAAATGTATCTCAGTAGAGAGATGGTTCAAATATAATCACACAAAGTTTCTGGAAGCTGACCAGTAAAATACATAAGATGTAAAGATCAGCAAAAACAGTAAACATTACAATGACAACAACCAATACCTACAGATATTATGAAAAATAAATCTCATATTTATATTTTTTATAATTTAAACTACATTGAAATGTTTCAATATGTCAACAGTCTAGGAAAGAGTATACTTTTTATTATGTATGGAATCAATATTAGGTGTGTTGATCTCCAATCGCAAACATATTTCACTGAAATCAATAAAATTTGTCATCTTCAGTTTTCTTTTGCTAACATATTTAACGACCAGGACATAATTCAGGGATTTGAGGTGTAAATTCTGTTGGCAAATATTTTCATGACAGTCAAATTACCACCTATCTATAAAGAGATTTGAAAGGATTTCATAATATGTTAATTGGAGAATGCTACCCATTGAACTAAATAACAACTGACTTCACTTTAATTCATTTTGAAACATTTCTAGAAGTTACTCAGTTCTATAATCCTTTTGTTCTGATTTTTGTTAGCTTGGTTTTTCTATAATAAAAATTGAGAAGATTAAAAAGTCAACTTCCTGTGTTTTTAGTGACTCTTCTGGGTTACCTATGCAGGTACGTAGATAAGAATCATATCTAACATATCATACTTTGAAAGAAATTATTATATGCTAGGGAATAATAAGTGATCAAAATTTAAAATTTATTTCTGAGTACTTAAATGCTCTTAATTGTATCACATTGATAACTGTCAAATTTTGAATAATAATGTATAGAATTTAAGGGAAGAAAAAATTTAAAGGTAATATGACTTTAATAATTAAATTAAAATAGGACACAAAGAAATAGGAGACTAAGAAAGTGAAATCTTAGATTTTATATGGAAAGTAAATATGTTTCATTTTTAATTATAGTTAAAATAGAAGAGCTAATTTTTGTGTGTGTGTGTGTGTGTGTGTGTGTGTGTGTGTGTGTGTAAAAAGCAAGTGGATATGCAATTGGACAAAGTGAGAACATCAAGGTCTTCTAGTTATCAAAAAACAAAAGAAGTTAAATGAAGATAAAAGCACAGCAGCACAAAGTCCATACTGAAAATTTTATCCTGAGGCTATTTACTTTAAAACTTCTTTTCACACTAAATAGAAAAAGGAATTGAAGTATTAACCACTAGCATACTTTCTAGCCTACTTTCATCCCCAAGAAAATCACAGAAATTTAAGAGGCTGACTTTAAAATGCTTAGAAGATAATAATAAAGCTTCAAAAAAATTGCAACTTGCAATGCACAAAATTAACCAAACAGAAAGATGCCCCTGGAGCACATATACTAAAATAAATATTAAAATTAAATAATAGAAAACTCAGAAATGAAAAATTGATTCAAAATTTGACAAAAATGAGATGTTAATTTTCTATTTTTCATAGAAATAAATATATTTTAAAAGCACAAACTTGGAATTTTCTGTAGTCAAATGATGAAGATTTAAAAAACAATAATCAATAAGATCATCTGTCTCTAACTGTAAAATATATAGTAAATAAACTTGTATAGAGAGCAAGATTATAATATACAGAAAATATTTTAAAATATTGAGTTTAAAATATCAATTAGCAGATATAAGGATTTATTATATGGATGTAATTGATAGCAGCTGTAAGTTTTAATTACTTAGACATTCATCACCATACTTTTGTTATAATTGCAATCTGTTTGGAAATAAATCAATATTCATTAAATCAAATAGGAAATTTTATAAGTTAAAGTAGTTTAATTTTTATCTTTATACTTTTATGTGTTGTTTTTCTCTAACATGTAGTTATTATTTAAATCAAAGAAAAATAACTAGGGTCCTTCTTATTCTCTTTCTCAAAATTGTTATAGTAAAATAACTAACACAATTCATTTGTTTAAATAATAAGTCGATTGACATATGATATTGGAATTCATCATAATAACAAGAGATGAAGTTAACATTCTCATGTAGAATAGCAAACTATAGGTCATAATCTTCAAGTCTCAGAATCTTGCTTTCCACCCAAATGTGTGTTTTACAGACCGTTTTCCACTGATTTAGAGAATGAATATTTGCAATAGAAAGCACCATTTTCACCTCTTTAGTCCTCAGGACCTCTTCTAACCTGTTACAGAGGAATTCACTGGTGGAGGTGGCAGGAACATTGAGATCCATGCCTGACATGAGGGTTATTATTGCTCATTACCCAAAGAAAAGCTTCCAGGTGTTAAAAATGACCCCTTCTACTCCTCCAGATGGCATCAGTCAATTGAAGTACATACATATTTGGGTAAAAGTATCAGGAAATTGTGAGCTGACTCAAGTGATTGGAACCTACAGAGAAAACAGATTAATCTATAAATTCCTTCCCAAAAATGAGAGAGAAGCAAAAGCATCACAAGTCACTGAGATTCTTAAACTGAGAAAGAAATCTGATTTCACACATTCCCTGTCAGAAGCTCAATTAAGTGTCAAATTTGACCACTTAACATTACATTTAGTACAAATATATTTCACTAAATAAAGTGCTTGTTGTAAAGCAATATAACTCTGTCAGTTCGACATGCTCTACTCCCCTGACGAAAATGATCTCTAATAATGAAAAGTTATAGTGAGAGATCAAGTTTGCATCTGAAAGAATGAATTCTTAGAAAAGAAAGTAAAATCAGAGATTATTCACAACACAAAAAGCTGATCTATCTAAATATGCTAAGCATGTTCAAGAAATACTTGTGAAACAATTGCATGATAAAAATAGGCAAAAAAAATTAGATAAGTAAGCATCCATTACAGCGTTAATCAAATCTGCAATGGTTGTTTAATCTATTTAGGTAATAAAAACTATCTTTGTTATGATGACTCCTGAGGAACAATGCCCACCGTAAGAAACTATATTCTTCAGATAGTTTAATTGCTACCTATAGGAACAAAGTAAACAATAACATTTAAGAAGAAATTAAAAATTCTTCAGTATTTCTCTGGTGGATTAGAATGCTTAACAAAACCTTCTAAAAAAAGGTAAGACTATAAATTTTTAATATTTTCTTTGCATATTTATTATATAACATGATTAGATTCAGTGTGAGATCTTCATATATGTACAAACTGGACTTTGATAATAAAGTCCATATTTAGGGATGATTTTCACTGAGAATTATTTCAAATACTATGTGTCATGATCTGACATTTTTTACTCTTTGATATGAGCAGTGACTTCTTGACTCTCTTTTTAATAAACAATTATTTTCATTTAAAAATTAATAAATATAAGCAAATTTTAAATTCATAGCACTTGCATTATTTCTTTCCTGTAATAACAAGCCTTATTTCAAAGTTTTATAAGATTGAACTCTAATGCTCATGAATACTACAATGCAAAACGTAGCTTATATTTGAAACACTTTGGTCTTCTGAAATATCTTCTATTTAATACATAGCATCAATGCACAAAGAAAAATCTTGAAATATTGTATTGGCAAAGAAATGAAACTATTATAGTTTGGCAAAACAGATTCCTTCCTTCTAATCTTCAGAGTCCCAGCCTCTGAATGAGCCAATAAAGTCATTCTTGTCTAAAAAAGAATGTTTTGTCTCCATTTCATTTTGACAAAGAAGAAAAGTGACAAGAAAAGTGATGAAAACACATTAAAAGTAAATGTTATAAGTTGTACTCTCTTTTGATGGAAAGTTTCCTGCAATAAGAAAATATGATTGAAATAATAAGCTATAGGCCCTGAATATGAAGAATATGTGGTAATTTGAAACAAAAATTATAAACCATAGCAAACCATTGGACCCAAGAGAAGCCTCTCTCAATGAGGGCTTATCCAGACCTGCTGTCTCTTTGAGTGATGAAACCATCAAAGTCATGGTGATGACATGTATATCATCCCAGCCTCAGGCTATTTTCATAGCATCACAGGGTAGGAAAGGCTGGAAATGTGTGTATGGAATGACTGCCATAGCTAGTAACCATCAATATGGCACAAGATGAATTGCTGTCACTTCTACCACCTTTAACTATTTTCTGTTTTATTACTTGTGGCATATCCTTTTATGGAGCACTTCCAAGAATGCAGACAAATGCAACTAGGTTTATCTACCCCATGGAGCTTAAATCACAGTGTTGATTAAAATGATACAAGCTGATACTTTTTGACACTGACTTTTAAACATAATATCAGTAATCAAGAGATTCAGAAATGATTCAGTGATCCCCTGTTTGTTTAATCAGAAAGTGACCTTTCAGATATGAATACCATCACCTAGAATGTCCTACATATTAAGGTGTGCCAGTGGCCATGTCAAAGGAGTAACAGATGGCAATTGACTTCAGGGGATCTGTCCACCTGGAAACAAAGCCATAATGGATAAATCTCAGATAGGCAAAGCTCTAAGACCACAGACTCCAGAAGGTCTTTTATTTCTGTTGCGCCTTTACATGTTTGCTGCTGCCATCTTTCTTCTCTGTTACCTGGTATTGTTTGAATGGTTTTGAGGAGATCTCCACTGCTTGTAATTTAGTTTGCTTATCTCATGGAAACATCCTGTTCTACTTGGCAATTTTTTCTGTGGTTTATTATCACAAAAATTTCTTTCTTTCTAAGCTTCACTGTCTAACTAATCATACTAATGTTAGTTTAAATGTGGTTTTGATGATGAAAAATAAAACAAGAAAGTGTCACACAGCCAGAACACAAGAGTATCTACTAAGCAGTCAAATGGTGTGTGGCTTAGATTAGTGATTAAAACAAAATTGAGTCCCATTAGCCCAGATATCTTCAATTCTTTTTAACCTTAATGTTAGGAAATGTGTTCATAAGTTTCAGTGTGCATTGTAGCTGAAACAAAGCTTTGAAAAAACCTTAAAAGATATTTTAAGGATGTTTTTGTTTTAATAGCTTTGAGCTGAAAAACCCAAGAAGACAATATAAAGTTTTAGAAGGACACATAGTTGAATGAGGAACTCATTAAGGTCAGGGAAAAAGAACAAAACAGCTCAATTATCTTTAGCTGATGTAGTCAGTGTTTATCTGTCCTGACTGCCTGGTCTCACAGTCATTTAGTCCCAAATAATCATGCAAAGGCTTATATTAATTATAAACTGTTTGGCCTATGATTCATGCATATTATTGACTATCTCCTTCACTAGATTAACCCATGATTATTATCTGTCTTTAGTCATGTGGCTTGACACCTTTTCTTGTTGCAGCATTTTTGTCTTGCTTCCTCTGTGTCTGTTGGCATGTGTATCTCTCTTCCTCCTCCCAGAATTATCTTGCTCTAGTAGCTCTACCCTTACTTCTTACACACCTTCCCAACAATCAGCCTTTTATTAAACCAATATTTACAGTGACAAATATTTACAGTATACAAGAGCATATTTCCACAGCAAGCTGACATGCCTTTCTTGCTAAGACTGGTCGATGACCTAACGTGATGATTATTTTCTTATACCTACTTCTGCCCTCAATTTTCTGATGTGAGAAATATTGATGAAAAGCATGCACCCTATAGATTGAAAGCACATCCAACTGATTCTTTAGTTTGTATGCAAAAGTTTAGATATGTTATTTTTAAAAGATTTTTTATAAGATTGAATTTTAAGATAATACAGTGAGTGGCCCTTTTTTTGTTACTGCAAAATGCAGCCTGACATTAAAAAAAAAAAAAAATCTTACTTCTTTACATGCTTAACCTATAACAAGTTGTGTGGGTATGAATGTATTCTTACCTGTAATATGTAAAATGTTTAATCATGTAAGAGATATTTAAAACATACATTTTTTAGTTGTATTCATTGTAATCATTCACTTAAAAAACAAAATGTAACCCACACTGAATTTATATATTGCCTGGAGATTTTTTTCCTGTGGTATGTAAGCTTTAAGGTGAATAATAAAGATAGAGCTAAAATGAGTTAGAATAAAAGTATCAAGAATGAGAGAGTTAAAAGGAAAACATAAAGAGTTAGAAGAAAAACATCAAGAATGAGACAGTTATAAGGGAAACATTAAGAATAAGAAAAGAAAATCATTAGGAAAATAAAAATTACAGAATGCAAAAGAAGAATTTAATAAGGTCCTGAAGGTAAAAATACTATGTATATCATAGTATGTGCCTATTTGCTGGATCCCTTTTGAGCCCTGAGATGTTGGAGCATAGTCCTTCAGGCATTGAAATTAAGAATTATGATCTATACTGTTCTAACACCTTCCTTCCTCAGCTTCAATTATCAATACTGAAAATTTAGATATAATCTCAAAGATTTTACTTCTATACAACTTACCTTTTTAAAGTAATACAGTGTGGCATTTTTAAAGGAGTATACTCAACACACCCAACTACTTATAAGTTACCTGTGATTTTTCCAATCATTTACTGTCTTTATTGCAAGACTGTACTAAATGATAGCAATAGAAATTATTTTAACATGCCTTAAAAAGGTGACATGTTGAATACAGGCATTTTATTTAAATAAAATCTCAGAGGGTGAAAGTAGCCACTAAGTAATATTTAATAAAACTTTCTTGAGAGAAATGTATATGATTTACAAACTTCAGGTAATTAAATCTTCATCTTGACAAAGTTATTTCAACACAATACTTGTTATGGATAAATATTGTTCAAGATATATGAACCATTCAGATTATATCATATTTGAATTGACAAAAGACTTAGGTACTTGACATTATAAAGCCATAAGATATAATATTATACTGTCCCTTTAATTAATACATAATATAGAAAATAAACTAGAACATATGATAAACTATACATTACTTATTGAAAAGAGGCTCTTTGTATTAAAAAACTCAATGAATTATTTGAAAGAAGTATAAATATTCACTTTTGACTTTTAGATTTAAAGGACTTAAAAATTATGAAAAAGGCACATTTTCTTTTGCTGTACTTGTCAAGGATACCAATTGATTGGTGCAAACCATTTTGTAATATTACTTGCAACTCACTAACACCTAGCTAGGTATGAGGTTCAGTGATAAAACAGTTGACTAGTATTAATGTGATCCTGGCTACCATTTCAACTATCAACAAATATAATGAATTTAAAATATTATATTATGCTGAGCTGACCCACTTTAGGACTACTTGCTCTTATGGGAGATGGAATCAGGAGATGAAGAGGGGTGGGAGGCTGAAGCCTGACTGGGAGGGATTTGAAAGAAAAAAGGAAAAAAGAACAGGAGGATACATGTAGAAATGTTTTTAAATAAATAAATAAACAAACAAACAAATAAATAAATAAATGTAATAATCTAAGATAAAGTACAAGGAAATTTCCAGTAGTAGTTTTACCGTAAGTGAAGATGTGTAAACCATGTTGTTGTGTATGTATGCATACATACTTATTTATGTGTGGAACATCAACTTATATAACGTAAAAATTATATAAGTATAATGAAATAAAATAAATTATTATATTAAATACCTTCTATATATGATTATTATGCTGTAACTGAAGGTTATCTTGATAAATATAGGCAATCATTGTCTTCTTTCACCTATCCTCATTTAGGTGATATAGAATGTGGAAACAAATTTACATAAAGTAATATACAGAATATAAGCAGTAGGTACTGCAGAGGAATAATTAAGCACAGTTATAAAATAGAGACACTTCAGCTTCAGAAAGATACATCAGGCTACTTCAATGATCAGGGAGGCTTTGTCAATGATCAGAAGAGTAATGTATTTCAAGATGCATGGTCCTCTGAGCTAGTCCGCTGAAAGGTGAGGAAAATCAGTCCAGTCAATCCTCAGAGCATTTTATTTTAACTTGATCTATGTGACTCTATTTATAATAGGGATGACCCTCCTATGTCAGAGGGAGGCTGTTTGGAATTTGTGTCCTCTGCCAAAAAAGAATAACCCTGTTGCAGGATCACACATGATATGTAGCACCACCATGCACTTTCCTCAAAAACTCTGTCTACAAAAGTGAAGGATGTTTTATCTTCTAAGGTGATTGCAGAACATGTCACCACAGGCCCTGGCTTAAATCACCACTGCTCCTTAAAGAAGAATTGAGCACATTCTTCTTTGCCTTAGATTATATCCTTTTGGCAGATTAAATGCTCCATGAGATTTAGATAATAATGCACTCCAAATTACATGAAAAGAACAATCACTCCACAGTCAGGTCAGATAATGTAGTAATTTGGTCATTAAAAAGTAAAATTGAATTGGCTTGCAACTCAAATTTGAACAAATATTTACACATACTACATGGTAAGTTTATATTGCACCAAAGAAAACATAAAAGTTTTTGAGTATTAAAAAAAACAGAGAAAAACTGATATTTTTCTGTTCATGAATAAATATATCATTTTTAAAGTGAGGAAATATTCACTAAAGTTGATGTAGCTGCAATTTTCTGCTGTTGAATGAGACTGATTTTCAAGAATTTTCAGTGGAGATTTGATGAAATGCATGAAGATGTTAGAGCCAGACATTTTCAATGTGAATTATAGTTATTATTGTGATTTCCATAGCTGCCATTTTCTTGGGTGGGTTCAAGAGGACACAGAATAAAGTGGTTAAATTTCTGTTGTCGTTGGAAGTCTGTAGTTTTGACAATTGGTAAACATAAAAGATAAATTCTTGTCCTGTAGTTTTATGTGATAGAAGACATATGTACTTTGTCTATTAAAACATATGATAAAACAAATTACATCTAAACAACATATTTGTATAAAATTTGTTTGCTATTTCTACAGGCATCTTGAGTTAAAACTGTTAACTCAAAAAGTTTATTATGTAAATGCATTAAGAGTGTGTAATTCTTTGTGTAGTTTCATTATAACTGTCTATATATATTAACTATAATTATATTTTTAATGTGCAATTATTGGCATTGTTAAAATTTCAAAACAAAATTATTCAGCAACTATTTAAAGATTTTCAACTGAGGCAAAGTTTTGGTAAACTGAATTTTTGAAGAATAATCTGAAAGCGAGTGCTGCAGGTAGACTCAATGAGAAAAAAAATGAAGGAGACAGTAATTTTATATCAGAATAAATCATACAAGTGCCAATTTGTTCAAGTAAGCAAGATTCATATTACCAGTAATACTTCAGTGGATTTTGCATAGCTGTTAAGAAACAATGAGAAAAGTCTTTACCTCTAACTTAATTTTACCCTTTCTATTAACTATAAGCTGATTGTGAAAAATTATAAAATACAGAGGAAAGACTGTAAAACAACTGCTCAAGTTTCTTTTATCCAAGGCTATACAAAAGCAAGAAAATTGTGAACCTTTAACAAAGACTGGAATGTTATATGTGGTAATGTACCGTGTATCTAATAAAGTTTGCCTGAAATTCAGAGGACAGAGCCACACACAGCCAGAGAGATCAGGAAGTGTTAATCACTCTGGAGTCAGAGGCAATAATCATCAGGAACTCTGTGAATTCTCAGCTGAAAGGGGCTGGGGGGCAGTCTACAGGCTTAACTTCTGTTGCAGAAAGTTTTCCGGAGATCGTTTGGGGCCTGAGGCTTGTACCTGGTCCATGGCAACTTTTGTCCCCCAAAGAAATAATTCGGATACTTATATACTTTATACTGTTTGGCCCAAGTTTCAAGCACATAACTAGCTAGATCTTTCATATTAATTCAACCATTTCTATTAATTTGTCCACCATGTGGCTCAGCCCGTGGCTCACCTGTAGTTCTTACATGTCTGTCTTCTTCGGAGGGGGGTGGGGGTCAGATGGAGACTGACTAACTCCACCCTTCTCCTACCTGCCTTCCCTCTGATTCTTCACCCACTTCTATGGAGCTCTACATAGGCCAAACCAGTCCTTTATTTACATCATACAGAGAACATTTCCACCACAAACTTCTGTCTCCTCTTGCTTTCTATATTTTTTTTTTGTCTCTGCTCATCCTGGTCCTGGGATTAAAGGTGTGTGTATTTCCCAAGTAGTGGGAACAGGAACATGGGATCTTAAATTCCAAGATTGAGGGTGTGTGCCACCATTGCTTGTCTTTGCTTGGCCTTGAACTCACAGAGATTCAGATGGATCTCTGCCTCCTGAGTGCTGAGATTAAAGGTATGGGACACCACTCCCAGACAGTTACAGCTCACTCTGTGGGTAACTCTTTCCTCTGATATTCAGAAAAAACTTTATCAGATATACAATATATCACCAAAGTTATGAAGACAGGGTGTGAAAATTCTCTCTGTTAGGTAACAGAATATAAAACTATTAGACTATTAGAGGAAAAAAAAAGCACATGATTTTCAAATGCTATATAAGTGGAATTAAAAATACTATTCATTGATGTAGATAATCAATGCAAATATAGTTTGCAGGAGGTATCTTTCATTATAATAAAATAATATATTCCAGAAGTCAAATATATAACAACTAAAAATGTCACTTTCAGTAATCTGTAGTAATGCATACTTTACATCACTATGTAACTCAAATTCTAATTGATCTTAAAAACACTGAGTTTTTAAGATCAATTTTATCTTACATTTTATCACTATTTATCCAGGTAAATAGTGACAGATCAGAGAGGTAAATGTGCCAATCATTAGAAAGACTCCTTACCCCTGCCTAATTATCAGACTAAAAGGGCTTATCTCCTGTCTCCTCCTTCCTTATATTTCTTTCTCTCCCAAGCCACATTACTTCCTCTTTCCATCTTGATAGTGTTGGGATTGAAGGCATGTGCCTCCCTTGAATTGAGCTCAAAGGCATAAGACTCCCAGTGCTGTTATCTATGTTTAAGTATCACTAGCTATCTCCTCTGATCTTCAATCTTTATTCATTAGAAGATAATAAGATTTCATTTTAAAGAAATTCAACAAAAATATATACCACAATAATGTTACTCATGGTGACACCACACTTAGGAGACAGAGATTGTGGGATACAGCGTTCTAGACCATTCTAGGCTAAAGGAGAGCCTATCACAGAGAGTGTTTCTCATACACTGGCATGATTATGTATTTGGAAAATGCTTAAGTAAGATTGTGAATCCCTGGCCAATTCAGGGTACCCAGGAATAGAACTTCTCAATTAAACATAAAGAAAACTATGTGTTTGTGTGTGTGTGTGTGTGTGTGTGTGAGAGAGAGAGAGAGAGAGAGAGAGAGAGAGAGAGAGAGAGAGAGGAGATGAACAAGGAAGAAGAAAAAAGAAGGAAGAAGAAAGAAGATGCAGGAAAGAAAGAAAACTGACCAAAATATATTTGTCTTTCCTCCACAAACACATATGGATCTAAATGGCTGTCCAGAGCATTAAATGAAAAATCTTATGTGAAAACTGAAATAGAATATAAGTGAGTGAGTGAGTGTGTGTGTGTGTGTGTGTGTGTGTGTGTGTGTGTGTGTTTGCATGTGTATAGGAGCCTATGTGAGATTGTGCATGTGGGTCATAGTTCCACATACTTAAAAAGAGAAGAGCTGTTAATATTAAATATATAGTAGACATATAGCCTATAAATTTGTGTTTGTCCTTTGGGAACAGGGGAACATATATAGGGAACCATAATTTGGCTACTGTGGGCATTCATCTCTAGGTACCAAAGCAGATCACTGAATAATGCAGAGAATGCAAAATGAGAAAATTGTTGTGAAATTATATTTAAGTATATAATCACTGTTCTCACTAGTTTAAAGTCATTCTCACATTTTATTCATGTTTTACTGTTTTGAATTTTGTAGTAAAAATACAAAAAGTACTAAACAGTAGTTGATAATTCTTTTCTCACTGCTTAAGTGTAAAACCACAGCTGTAAAATAATTCTTATAAATAATAAAGTGAACTTTGTAATAGTGATGCAAACTCTTCTGTCTCAATGTATGTTTAGTTACAGAAATGTTTCTTTACATGGTGCAGGAACATTTTTACAGTTTGCAAAGTTATGGCAAAACAGAAAAAAATTACATTTTTGATTTCTTTTGTGGATTGAACTGCTTGCCTCCAGAGACATATCTATAAAATTCTATCTCCCCCTTGGCAGTTTGAAAAACAAGGATAGGATTGGATGTGAACAATGACATGGTGAACGATAGAGTAGGAGACAGAGGCCTCATGTCTCACTCTTGAATCCTTGCCAGATAATCAGCAGCAGAGGGCTTCACTTTGCCTGGGAGTTCTTATCTATAAAATCTAGTCTATCTTAGGTATGGGTTAGCTGAAAGAGTAATGTTTCTTCATTCCTCGGAGAAAATGCAACAAGAAATTGCTTGTTGGGGGAACTCAGTTATTACTAATGGGAACTTGTGCATTTGTGTGCATTACGAGAGTATCAGGGGACTTCTGGAACTCCTGATTAATGAGTTTTGTGTGCATGGGGAACTGTGTATGGGGGAATTGATAATTTTCTCTAAACTTTAATATCGTCTTTGCCCTTCAAAATTTAAGGTGAACATCCTACACTATATTGGTGCTGAATATTCCCAGACAGATGCTCCTTGTCTCTAATGCTATCTTTGGCAGGGGATCTGTAGAGAAATCAAAGGTCACACATAAGAAACATTTTACCGCTTGAGTTTGATGGAACACACTTGTTCATCCTCTAGTCTCAGTCCATCTGGAATTCAAGCCACAGCGGTAAAAAGCAATGGAAGTTTTTCTCATTTTCTTTTTCACTTAGGGTTGTGTCTTTTGTGAATGTAAAAGTATTTTGATTTTATATATTTCCATTCTTGCTAGTTTTATGTCAACATGACACAAGTTATACTCATCTCATAGAAGGAACCCAAAATTGAGAAAATGCCTCCATAGCAAGCCTGTAGGGCATTCTTCTAATTTCTGATTGGTGGTTGAGTGCCCAAGCTATTTAGGTAGGAACCAATCCTGGATGGTTGTTCTGTATTCTATAAGAAATCAGGCTGAGTAAGCCATGAGAAGCAAACCATTAATTTGCTTTCCTCCACTACCTCTGCATCAGATCCTACCACCAAGTTTCTTCCTTGTTTAAGTTCCTACTATGATATTCTTCAGGATGAATAGTGATATTAAAGTGTAAACAAACCATGAACAAAGCAAAATAAACCATTTCCTCCCCATTTTGCTTTGTTCATGGTGTTACATCACAGAAACACTAACTCCACCAGAGTCAATGTTTCTAAAACTTTCTTTAATTTTTCTACAACTAAAATACAAGACCATGTTAATCCCTTATGAGCCCTTCTTCTAAACTACAAAGCCTGTCCTGATAATTTAAGACAGTGATGAGGCTCTAGTCTTATCAATGACCTCTGCATATACCCAGCTGGCCTATTTTATTATTCAGCTTTTAGTCAAAATCACCCACAGCTGTGTGTATCTATGCAAGCATCCATGCAATTGTTTCTGAGCCAGGCTGCTCACTGAAGAGCAAAGCATGTATGTAAGCTATGAGTATACCAGGTAGAGAAATCTTTGCTATGAAGAAAATATTATGTAATATTTGTTTTTTCTCTTACTTCATTGATCAGCCTTAGGTCAGAGAGAAGCTTGAAGGATGCAAGTTGGTAGAAAACTTTATGAATGCCGAGAGCACACATTACAATCACAAAATGTTCAAGGCTCACAAAGCTGGCATAATTATACCGGCTGCTGGGGCCTTCCGGCACTTTTCAGCTATAATGGCAATCTGGCTAATTTCCCACTGGCTCAATCTATAACTTCAAAGACTCCTAGAGCAGTTACAATTATTCTGTGTGTTTTTCAGGTGACCTACACTATTTGTATTGAACTGCTAACTTCTCACTCAGGTGAATTACATGGGCTCCATTTTTAATAATACTTTTCCACCTAAAAATGGTATTCCAAGTGTGTTCAGTATGGAAATCATAGAAAATGTATGTGGACATAAAGAAGAAGTGTATGCTCTACACATAATAAGTGTGAATGATATGTTCAATAACTAATTCTAATATATACTATATAGATCATCAGGCAGAATCAGGCATCAGGCAGGTATTTAACCTTCACACTATACAAAATATATTTGGAGCTAGAGACATAGTTCAATTCTTATGAGAACTTGCTATCCAATTTAGCAAGTAGAGTTTGGCTCTCAGAGCCATATATTTTAGCTATATATGGGTATGTGATAATTTCCTTTCCCTTAATTTTTCTCTTATGTAAAATAAAATCAAGTCCATGCTCAGTGTCTAGTTTTGTACTTTATGCTTCTATTTATTCATTCCTTTTTTGGATCTACTTTATCCTGCAACCTTTGCTGTACAACTGCACAATTACTATACACATCAGTTAAACATCACTCATATCTCTTGCTACTTATAATGCTAGTCTCCATCTGTGAGCCTTTGTACATCTGATGTGTCCTGATAATTTTCTCCTCTTGTATCTGGAGCTTTTGTTGTTGCCTTTCTCATGTGCATGAATTTTGATATAAAATGTACTATCTAGATTTTATTCCTCTGTGTTTGCTTTTCAGAAAGCAAACAGAAATGAAAAAAAACCAAAAATCATCTTGTTTTAGGGAGAAAATTTCAAAACATAGGAGAGTTTTATAGGCATATGTACTGAAAAATGAAGAAATTTTATAGTGATTTTATTATATTATTTTGTCCACACTAAAATGTAAATATAATCTCCAGATAAATGAATATGATTAAATATTTTAAAGCTGCTATATATTTAATAACAGAACGAAGATTAAATTACAAAATGTTATTATAGAGGATAATAATTAAATTATATGTGACTAGCAATATGTGCAAAGATGGACATAAACACAAGGCTGTGAAACTAAACCACAGTCAAAAGTCACAGATATTTCTTTAAAAAACTCAGGATAACAAATGTAGATAACATAACCATTAAAAAAAAAGACTTTTACTATAGTGGAGTGATTCTTGTATCTGTTGGATCAATTGTAAAAGTCAGTGAGCAAAACTTAGAAAGTAACAGGATATTCTCTTAGCCTCAGTGAATTTATCTGAAAGCAACTATAAATTCTTCTGTTACTTTAATATATTGTAGAATTGTTCAAATTTTCCACAGAGGTAAAATTATTTTACCTCCCATGGCTACGGACTTGATTTTGTGACCAGAATTCAGCAAATACAATATAGAATGAGGTGTGAGGATGTCACTAACTGGTTATTTTACCTTCATGTGATTCCCAGGACTGGGAATAAGTCATGATGCTACCAATTTTTTTCAGCTGATAAAATATAAGCAAGTTACTTGACATTCATTCTGGCATTCTCCCTCAAAATCTACAACAACTGCCTGGACATAGTAAGGCTTCATCAAACTCACAGTGAATGTGAGGCATGTCATGTTGAAAGAAGAAAATCTGACACAGATTTCTGAAAAGAATAAAACAGACAAAGAGGACAATCAGCAAAGAGAGGAAGGAAAGAGAAAAAGCAAGAGGAACATAAAGGCAAACATGTCATTTTCATGTGGAAAGAGATGGGAAGAAAATGGTACAACCAAAGCAAAGGACATCAGTAAAATCTGAGAAAGAGGAGATCAAGTGATAAATTTTCCAGTACCATATACCATTGTTAATTCTTGCAGGTTGTACAAGATTATATTAGCTACAGCAGGGTGTTCATTGTTGTCCTTCTTCTGTCAACCTAGAATTATTTAAAAATCTTTAAACATTATTCTCACTCTTTAGTAAAAATCAACTTACAAGCTGTCTACATATTTAAACAGTTTCTTGTTAATCTTTCTCTGAGTAGAGCATTTGTGGGAGATGTGATTACAAACACATTGTCCTTCTGTATTATTGAAACACACATGGGCACCATGCCTCTCATTCTATTCCCATATGACTTCAGGAATGTTTTTTGCCTTTCTAAGTTTTGGTTTGTTTTTATAGACGAGGGAAATGTAACCAATGAGTCTTCTCAAGTAATTTATTATAATAAAGCTCTTTGATCTTTTTACATTAGAGCACACACAAAAAGTTGTTGCTATGTCTCAAGGGACTTACTTCAAAGGACCTTGAGCAACACAAGATTATTTAACATTTTTCTTTGTATATGTTAGTCCTTAACATTCTAGCAAGTAGTTCTTTGAGTGTGGATCTCTATAAAACAGAAAATTAAAAGTGAGGCTAGGTGCTTGTCACAGTTCAGGAGCTTGCCTTTCCTTATAAAAAATAATTGTGTTGTCTACTGTCTAATTTTATGAACAAGGAAGACTTTACTGAACTATCTTTGGTTTGGAAACTTCTGTGTTATTCACTTAGCATTTCCTAGGTATAGCCAAGTGTCACAACTGATTTTCTAAATCTCAGACCACTGTCTGTGTTATGGATATGTAATATTTGCTTTTATTCACAAGGATAAACTATCAAGAGCTGATATTATTATTTTCTACCTGAAATTAGAAAAATATACACAGAAATCTCTACTACTTTAATGTACAAATTCTATTTGGTATTATCATAAAAACCTGGAGCCAGATATTGGAGAAAAGCTGAAATATCAGAGAGATAGTGAAGCAAATTACAGACACTGTTTTAGAAAGTTTCCCAGGCCTGTTTTGGGTCCGGAGGTTTATACCTGGTGTGGCGGCAGTTTGGAACTTGGTTCCCATGGCTTTTGTCCCCCAAAGAAATGAATCAGACACTTACATTACTTCATACTGTTTGGCCCATGTCTCAAGCACATTACTAGCTAGCTCTTTCATCTTAAATCAACCCATTTCCATTAATCTTCTCGCCATGTGGCTAAGCCTGTGGCTCAGCCCCATACCTCTACATGTTCCTCCTTCGGGGGTTGGATGGAGACTGACTAACTCCACCCTTCTCTACCTTCCTGTGCTCTGATTCTATACCCACTTCTATGGTGCTCTACGTAGGCCAAAACAGTCCTTTATTTACAGCATGCAAAGAACATTCCACCACAAGACACCTTTTGTCCAAACATTTCCTCAGGCCTATCTGCAAGGATCCTCAGGAGAGCTAGTCTCTCTGTTCTCAGCCCAAAAGGGAAGTAGCAGGTGAAGACCAATAACTCCCTCCTCTGTCTCTTCCCAAATATCTTACTTCCTATTTCCATGTTCCTAGAGCTAGGATTATAGGTATAAACTACCTGTTATATCTTGGATTCACAGACATTCAGATAGATAGATCTGCCTCCCAGATGATAGGGGTAAAGGTGTGAGTCACCACTCCCTGATTTTTCTCTGCTTGACAATGTCCCCTATAATTCCTATTTTTATTAAATATACAATATATCAGAAACTACTTGACTGCTAATTATACTTCATGATAAAAATTGAGGCATTCAAATGATTTCTGCTCTATAAGAAGAAGACTGGAAATTTTTGGGCAATGTCAGCAATTTTTTTTTACCCTTTTTTCATTATTTACTGTATAGAATAGAATTAAAAAAATAACTAAGTACATGACACATATTACTATGATATGTACAAATCAGTGAGTCACTTTCATACGTACAGATCAGAGAGTCACTTTCAAAGCTTATTCTTTATTTTAACTATCTATGAAAGAAAAATTTGACAGGTTTCAGTATTGAGAAATTATGTCAATAAAAATTAGTTACTTCACAATTTTGTTTTAAAAATTTCTAAGGTAATAATATACAGTTATATATAATTTAACAAATACACATATATTCTATGTTAAACTTTAAAAGCAATAGTTTATATTAATTATAAATTTCAAAAATATTTAAAATATACTATTAAAATTGTTTTAAAATTTATGCTTTTAGCAAATGTGCAAATATACTGTCCTGGAAGATTATATTTTACTTGTAGCTTTGGAAGCAGTGCATGGCTTTAGCTTCTTATTTAAAAACAGTAGATTCACATTTTCTCAAGGTAGATACACTATTGCTCCAAACCTTTCTAATGTACTTATCAATGTTTAAAATTATGGATTCTGTGTACACATGAGCATTCACTACAAAGCCAACACAAAATAGGAATATATATCTGCTTTCTTTCTCTGCAAAAGCCACTAGCTCTTTTGGAATGACAGTCATATCTGGAAAATGAAATATCATGGTATTGCATATTTGTTAACTTTTCTTTCATATATTTAAACACGAGAGTTAATGAAATTTTTTTAAAAAATGTTTAAAAAGTTTTGTTTCTTCTCAATGGCTTAAAGGTTTTCACAGGGTTACTTTCTTTGTTGCACTGGGACTGTGGCATTCTTAAATATCAAGATTCTGGAGATGGGAATTGTTTTAGTTATGACCAAGAGGAAAGAAAAAGAGTGATAGAGGAGCATAATTCAGCTCTCTATTTAAAGAAAGTCCTCCAATGGCCTGATTTACGGCTCTCAATTCTTACCTCTTATATGTTCCATATTTCTCATAGTGGGAGGCCAAGATTTCACAGCACATGTTTTTAGGAAAATTTAAAAAAAATTACATGTAAAATACTAAAATATTTAATGGGTATGAATTATGTGGACCAGCATACAAACATGTATCTCTTTATTCATAATCAACAACTATTAGTGTTCCTACAGTTGCTTCTGTTATTAGTATAGAATGTTTAGCAGAATTGTGGCCTACTGGAAAAAGTTTTGGCGTAGCTTCCACTTGTGACATAGTGGTCCCCAGGACACACTGCCTGTGGAAGGCTTAGTAAATATCTAAGCAAATTAAAGAGTCAAAATTAACACAGTATGAAATAGTGTCAAATATGAGATCAAAACTAAATTTAAATTTTGCTAACCAAAAGAGATAGTTGTAATTAGGGTAGCCATGAACATAGAAACTACAGACTTTATGAATGGTTTAAGACAACATGGAGTTCATGAATCTTAAGGACTAAGCAGTAATATTTATGTGAACTTTCAATTCTTACAAGCTGAGTCACTACAATGAGCAGGCTGCCGATAGACTGACAAAGATGAAGGTATAAAGTTCCTTGTAAAAGATTCAGATGACCTTAAAACTTCTTCTGTTTAAATTTAGAAACATGGCCTAGAAGTGTTAATCTTTCCCTTTCCAAAATTTGTAAGATAGGAACCTTTCAGTTTTGGTTAATTCTTTTTCAGGTTTGGAGCCTTAAGCATCTCTTGTTTTCCACCTTCATCTCTAATATTTGTACATGAATCTATCTTTTGTCCTCACATTACCACAAAAATCCAGACTGAATGAGTGTAGACAGTCTGACTGCTTCTTACGTGAGTAAGCTGGTGTTTGTTTTTCAAAGTTCACTTTCAGTATCATAAATTTTATAGTTTCTCTTAATTACTAGTTTGAATGATTATATTCTAATGACTTTCGGCTTTACAAATCAATGTCTCAACAATATCAATACTTTTATCAGCCATGATACATAGTGCCTGATACATAGTGCTCTAATCTCGCATTTTGAAAGTCAGTACTCAAATTATGTTTGTATGTGTTTCTCTTAAGTGCCTCAAAGATAAAATATTTGTTTGTTTTATTTTAAATCCATTTCCTGGTTTGGTAGCTACTGTAGATGCTGAGTAAGCATGTCTGTCTGATGCATTCACCTGCTCATCCCATGCAATTCCTATATGTATTAAAGTGGAACCCAGAAAATTCATATTTGTTTACTACTGACAGGATTAAATGGTTAAATAATTTAAAGTTTATAGATTCTCAAATTGTGAAGCAAACCAATACAAACTTCATATTTAGCAGCTTTTATTTATGTACTTCCTCAGTGTACATAACTAAGTTTAATCACCTAGCAATATTAGAAAAAATACCTACTTAAAAGACCCATGTTACACCCCCTAATCTTACTGAAATACTGTGAGAAAAATGTGCATTGAAATTTTAGATATTATCTATGTGTTATGAGCACAAAAAATTGTTCCAGGAGGAAAATTTTCCATACATGTAGATGTCCCACATCCATAATTGTTTTTATTTTTACTAGGTAGGAATTCTTTTCTGTGAGACTGTGCTACAACTTTCAAAGCAAAGGGATCACACTGCCCTGCTGTTACAGTAGAGATAACCTATTTCACAGATCTAGAGGCCTTAAGTCTAAAAGTAAACTGTTAATAGGGCTTCTGCTTTCTCAGGGCAAGGAAAAAGTGTCTTTGCCATGATTTTCTTGGAATTTTCATGTCACTTGACTTAGAAACTATACCTCTAGTATATAAGTGTCTCTATGTGACATTCAACTTTTTGTTCTGCATGTTATAATACCCTCCTCCTTTTCCTAAAATTCTCAGCCCTTGCTGAGATTAGAAGTCTATCCCTTTTCTATAGCTAATTTCCCTAATTAAGTCTTATACAGATGTAGTTCCAAATATTGTGACATTGTGGCATTGGAGTTCACAGTTTCAAAATACAAATTTGTGGAAGATACAGGTTAATTATGAACAGATGTCAAGGCTGTTTGAAGAGAAATAGAATGATTATAATTTAGCAAACAAGAAGTAGGAAATAGTACATAAGGAAAACAGATGACAACAGAGCCAGAATTTATGTTTTTTAACTTTGGGAATAAATATTGACTCCAAGGAAAGGGTAAGGAGATTATCAATGCTCTAAAACAGATCTGAAACTGATCGGAGCACTTACTTTAGGTAGGCAGTCTCCATGCATCTTGATACTAATTGTTACAAATAAACACCATCTATTATACCCCCGGTTGTAAACATCCTGGTTATCTTACTCTTGTCTGTAATATAATTCATAAATTAGAGATGAATAAAATTTGTGTTGTAGATGATGAAACGAGGTCACCATTAACCCATAGAGCTTCTCTGAGGTCACAATGATTGCATACCACAAAGCATGATTTTGATAGACATGTCCTAAATTAGTCTCGGGAAAACATTGATTGATTCTTATCAAGTTCTTTTCTTATCTTCTCATTTTTTTCCACTTTTTTTCAGATTTCTTCCATTCCACCTTTTCTTCCCATAAGAAATAAAATTTTTAAAAGTAGAAATTATACTTCTTGGTTTTGAAAATTGTTTTGAGTTTAAACATTAATGTTTGTTGAAATAAATCCAATTTAAATAATAAAGAAAAACCATTTTTTATTAGTTCCTTCCCTGATCTGAAGTTAGACCATTTCTCAATTCTTTTAACTAGAATTATTTCTCTTCCATTTTGTGCCTTAATCTGTCAATTTCTACAATTCTTTCTTTCTTTTTAAGTTTAAAGATTTATAATCAACCAATGAAAGAAAAAGATTAAAATCAATTATCAAAATTGTATTACTCAGTAACAAAATATGTGTGAAACAATTTGTACAATTGAAGCATGGTTAAGAGACAATAAAAGTTATTTTTTCCTATGAAAGATCACAATTGACCAATGTTTATACAGTGATTATTGATATTTAGTACAGATTGTAAATGACAAGATAGTTACTAACTCACTGTCAAGATATCTTTTTTTTTATTGTTTTTTGAAAGTCAATGTCAAACTTTATATAGCAAAGCAAAAATCCAGGATAGAGGTAAGGAGGGGACAGAATTTGTATTTTCTACTACAATAGCCATATCTCAAGTCTTTCATGCCACATGATTGTTAAAAAAAACACATCAGGTGTAGGGAGCATTGTAACATGCCCTAAAGATGTGGCCAGTTTCCGCCTTCAGCCCTCCCGAGGGCTAGTGCTCTGGGGAGTAAACAACTCCTTTTTTGGCTGTAGGCAAGGATGGTGGCTTGCTTCCGCGTCCTAGGACCTATGGGTGATGTCCACGTAGCTTACTGGGGTTGGAGGCCCAGAGGGTATTTAGCCACGAGCGGGCTTCCCCCCCGGGGTCAGAAGTCGGGAGTCAGAAGATTGTGACAAGGTCCTGAATAAAACAGCTGGAGAGAAGAATCCTGAGTCGCCTTCTTCCTTGCTGGCGAGGTTGGGCGTGACAATCAGGAAATTCTTAATCTTGCTTGTCTGCACAGTTTATAGGCAGCTGTCCTTATAAATAAAGGATAGTGTCAGCCTCATCAAACTTGAGCTTTAACATATGTTGTTGCCACTGAATGAGGGATTTCCTCCCATGGGGTGACTATCTAAATCTCCTGTTCTCTAGCTGGTTTCTTTCGCCATAAAAAGCACATTTAGTGTCAATTTAACAACTTAAAAAATTATAATAAACCTTGAAAATGAAGCTGAAAATTTCACCAACACAGATAACATTTCAGGAAATTTGCCATCACCACTCTCTGGGTCAAAATTATTATTTCTAAAGAATAAGATATCCTGATTAAACTAAAAAAAAAAATGAATGGGAAGAAAACTTAAACTTAACACATTAGAAACATTAATATGTTTCAGTCTTGGATAATCCAGAAGTTTCTCTCTAAATATATCATGCATGTTATGCTCTTTTCTCATAAACATTTACAATGAATATATAATAAATATATAAGCAAGTACAATAGTGAAAATAGTCATATTTTGGATAGTTAATGTTGGGAAATGAATGTACTCATACTTTTCAATTTCAGTCCTCAAAATATGCACTAAAGTCAAACATCTTGGTTTGATCTTACATAGCCAATCTTAACTACTGCTTCACTTTTCTCAAAGCATATATAAACTATGTAAGCCTGAATTAAACAGGGATTTAAAAAGTAAACCCCTTTTTTAAGGTGTTCAAATTTAATCTTAAGCTTAAAATTTCTATGGGAGTATAATGATAGAAACATTCCAGCATTTTTTTCTGAGAACATTGCCTTTTACTTCCAAGAAATATTTTGGAGTCTGCTCTAGTCTATCTCCAATGCCTTGAGGCTCAAGTTAATACCTCAAAGAAATTAACTTCATATTTTTGTGTGTAATCTGAAATAAGGAACATAAGCATCATGTTAAAGATTGTTATCACAATCCATGAGTGCTCAAGGCTGCAAAGAGGCAAAATTCATTCCTGAGTTTAGTCTACTGAATATTTTTGTTAAAGGGATATGATGACAGAAGAGTAAATGATGGAATGTAAGATTGAGGGACTATCCTAGTTAAAATAACTATTGCTATAATAAAAGACCATGTCCAAAAGCAACTTGAGGTGAAAAAGTTTTGTTTGGTTTAGGCTTCTACATTACAGCTTATTGTTGAAGAAATTTAGGACAGTAGCTCAAACAGGGCAGGAAGCTAAAGGCAATGTTATGCAGATGCCATGGAGGGGCACTTCTTCCCGACTTTTCACACATGGCCAGCTCAGCCTTTCATATAGAATTCAATCCCAAGGATGACGCCATAGACAACAGACTGTACAATCCAACACCAATCACTAATTAAGAAAATTCCCTACAGATGGATTTTATAGGATATTTTCTCAATTGAAATTCTCTTCATTCAGATGACTCTTGTCTCAAGTCTACATAAAACTAGTAGTCATCAGAGTCTCCTCTAACTTTGAGGTTTACTTCAAGTTTACCACACCAATCATGATGATACATATAATTTATCTTCTTTTGACTGTTTGTTTAGCATTGATCATTAGCAAGACTCTTCCTTCCATGATTGAGAAGTCAATATCCTGAGAGGGTATGCATGACCAGTTAAGACCAAGAAGTGGAGAATAGGTTGCTTGACGGCTTGAGATAAAAAATTAGATATGAGTAGGGGATTAGAGCGATGTCTCAATTCGTATTGTTTGCCTTCTAAACCCAAGGATTTGAGTTTAATTCACTGATATAGACATAAAAGGCTGGTGTAGTAGGTGGAACACATTTAAAACAGATGCCTGATGTTTACAGGCCAGTCAGACTAGCATAAGTTTTAGAAGAACTAGAGACCCTATCTCTAAAAAATAATGTAAATGATATTTGAGTAACCAAAAATGAGGCTGTTCTTTGACTTCCACATATATATACCTGCAAACATATTAACACACTTTCACCTAAAACCCATATTCTCTCTCTCTCTCTCTCTCTCTCTCTCTCTCTCTCTCTCTCTCTCTCACATACACACACACACACACACACACACTTGTAGTTACATACACATGCATAAAGAAAAATTAATTGCTGAATAGTAAAATCAAAAATAAGAAAAAAATGAGTAATATCCAATATAGGATATAGTGCATTTGTGTGTAATTGTGATATCATTCTCAGTCAATAAAAATTATGTCTTCATTTTGATATAAACATACAAGACCTTCATGTTCAGGTACTTAAGATTGAAGGGTTATCACGAACTCAAAGTTCAAAAATGGAAAGTTGCATACTGATTTTGCTGTCTCTAACCAATAATATATTCCATGTTATTTGGTCTCCAAATTTTTAGTTACTTCTGCACAAAAAATGATGTCTATGATATTTAAAATGTTCAAAGATTGGAAAAATATTATAAAAGCCATTTCTAAATTTCTGAGAACCTTTCCATTATTAAGCTTCTCTCTGTGTCTTAGTGAGGGTATTTTGTTGCAGTGAAGAGACACCATGATCATGTCAACTCTTATAAAAGAAAATGGTTACACGGGAGGCTCACTTTCAGTTCAAACTTTCAGTCCATTATCATCATGGAGGGAGGCAAGACAGCATTAGCACAGATATGGTGCTAATAAAGGAGCTGAGAGCTTGTAAACCTTGACCCACAGGCAACAGGAAGGGATCTGAGGCAATAAGTATATTTTGAGCATAGGATATTTCAAAACTGACTCCCACAGTGACATACTTCGTCCAACAAGGCCACAACTATTCCATCAAAACCACACACACAAATAGAGCCAGTTCTAATGAGCTAATGGGGGGTTCAATTGCATTCAAACTACCACATTTGGTAACATAAAGTACCTTATTCTGTTCATTTCACACCAGGAGCAATGACTAAGAACAGACCTCTGAAGCAGTAAAACATTTTCCTTCAACAGAAGGAAGTTTTAGACTAAAGATGTAGTGACAAAGTCATTCTATTTGGAAGGAATGAATTTAAATAGTCACAAAGTTTGGATTCTCAATTTTTAATTCTAAGCCACGATGGGGATTATATCTTTTTATTTATACATTTCAAAAGCTTTTCTGTTTTAACCTTTCTGTGACTTTAGTTAGATATATTTTATACTGCCCAGTGAGAAATTCTATAATTATGTATTATTTTTCATTTCTAAAAAAAAAAGAAAGAAAAAGACTTTATAATTCCCAGACCCCTTCCTCCATGTGGCCCTTATTAATCTTCCCTGGGGATTTTTTACCCTCTGCCCTCTAATGTGAAGCTTAACTGGGATGATTCTTGAAGTCATAATTGAAAAATTAATGATGAGAAGCAACTCTAAACCACATCATTCCCATTCCTCTCTTCGGGCCAAGAACTGTACAATGCAGACTTTATTTCAGGGACCAGAGAGGTGATTAATTGTTGTAAGACACTGACACTGGCTTCAGATAAGTGGTATAGTTTGGCTGTAACACAAATATGTGGACACCATTCCCATTAATCTCTAAATACCACATGGAAATGGAAAATAAAGCCTTGTGAGGCCCCTATAATGGGAGGCATTATTATGAGACCAATATGACTAGTTTGTAGCCTCCTTGAACTTATTCATAAGCAAAGGATTTTCTACATCTACTTATTAGGAAAAATTTCTACACATGAGAAGATGTAAATGGAGTGTGAGGGTAAAAATAAGAAAACAAAAGCCTGAAACTGACAGCAAAATCTATGGAGGTTTTGCTCTTTGTCTATAACAACTGTGGTGCTGGCTTGTTCAGTCGTTGCTACAGCTTACAGATATAGCCTTAAATGAATAAACAGAAGTGAGGTTTTGTTTATATTTTGTTGTTGTTGTTGAAAAATGTAGCATACTTAAAAGCTGAAATTAGCACACAAATGAAATTATACATTCATAAATTTTTAAATATTTTTTTATTCTTTTAAAAATTTATATATTGACTCAATGTGTTTGAATTGTATCATTCCACCACACCATCCCTCCAATTCTCCCTGTTGCCCCTCACCTGATCTTCTTGACTTGATATCCTTTCATTTTGTCATTAATATTATCAAGAGCCTGATTATATTTTGTCTTTGTGATTTTTACCTCTGTTAAATACCATCATGTTTGTCATCCTTGAAAGCTTCAGAGGCATTGTGCTTCAGGCTCTGATGTGACCCTTTTAAAACAAAGCCTATCACTCTTTATTTGTGTCTATCATATATATATCTCTGGGATTTTATTTATAAATGCTGCAGTTCCACTTTCAGTTGCTTTCTAGTTGAGCAATCCTTGAACTATGTATTCTGGTATTATTTTTTCTTGCACTTAAGACATTCCAACTACCTAATTCATAGTGATTCCTTATTTCATTAAAACAGTATTTATGTGAATAAGTTGCCCAGACCCAAGTTTTACTTCATATTCAAATTAATGCTTTGTTTATAAAAGTCACACCTCTTTCCAGTCATTAAATGGACAGCCTTCTGTGGTGGAATGTTCTGTATGCTGTAAATAAAGTAACTGATTTGGCCTATGTATGGCACCGTAGAAGTGGGTGGAGAATCAGAGGCAGCCAGGTAGGAAAGGGTGGAGTTAGTCACTCTCTGTCCTCCTCAGAAGAAGCATGTAGGAATCCAGGTGAGCCACGGGCTGTGGGCCACGTGGTGAAAGATTAATAGAAATGAGTTAATCTAAGAAGAAAGAGCTAGCTAGTAATGGGCATAAGACATGGGCCAAACAGTTTAAAGGATATAAGTGTGTGATTCATTTCTTTGGGGGACAAAAGCCGCGGGCATGAACCAGGTTCCAACCCCTGCCACGGGCCACACCAGGCACAAACTTCCCAGGACCAAAAGGGGCCCAGGAAAAACTTAATACAACAGCCTTTAGTTAGTATATTTGGAAGTAAAACATCTCTATTTTCTTGTTAAGGAGGAGATTCTTGCCTTGGAATTGGTTTTCTTTTTTATTTTAATGAATATGTAATACCTCTCCAATAGAGGCGAACAGGCTTTGCTCAGTTGGAAAGAACCAAGGCTATTTTTATTTAATACTGATAACTCAGAATAGATAATTGAGTGTAAGATTTTATAATGTCAGAGATAGACTTGAAAAGTAATTTTTATTGATAACCTTCTGACTGTTGGGTAAGATGACAGGCTAGAAGATAAAATAAGAAAAATAAATAGTTATTTCTCCAGAAAAGAAGGGAAACAAAGTGGCATGTTGAAAATGAATGAGAGAGCTTTGTAAAACCTCTATGAATGGAATTAAGGAATGTACCAAGGAATGTACAAAATGTGTTTTGAAAAAGATGGGCCATTTGCTCAGAAGAATTGACAAAATAGAGCCTCAGCCACTCTGCTCCATGGTAGGGAACAGGGAATGCAAATAAACCTTAATAGCTAAACCAGAAATAGATAGGTAGTCTCACATGAAAAAGCAAGTTCTCAGCTCCCACAGGCTGAAAATTCAGTTTTATATTAGGTGAAACAATGTATCAAGTGGCAAATAGGTCAGATGTGGAGAGAAATGACACTGACTGCTCTTGTAGAAGACTCAAACTTGATTCTAAAATACATTAGATGTCTTTCAACTGCCAGACATACAACCTGCTGGGATTCTATAACCTCTCTGTCCTCTAAGAAAATCCATGCTTATGTGTGAAAATTTACACTAAGACACAATGCATACATAGGAATTCAAATGAAAATAAATATAAACAACAACTGAATTTGTCTCATGCCTCAATAGCATGTAAATATGGATATTGACAGAAAATGTTACATGTCAATCTCTGGCTTTTATCATGAGCATAAACAAGCAAATGCACAGCCACAAACATACATGTACACAACACACTCAGCAACACATACACAAATACCCACACAGACATGTTAAATATGCTTTGGGATCTGCTAGTTCCCCTGGGGGAGGGGAAAAAGGCATAGAGAACAAGGATTCAGTTGGGGTATTTAAAATAAGTTTAATTCATTGAGAAAGGGCCAAAATTTAAATACACCCCTCCCAACCAGGAGGAAGGACTTTGCTTTGCAGGCATTTGGCGATGCTGTGAGATTATTTTTGCTGATCCAGTTATCCTTTTTTTTATCTTAGTATTTATTTATTTATTATTATTATTATAAACAAAGAAGTCACACTTTCTATCCTTGTATATCCTTATTCAAGGTCCCTTCCCCCTCCCACCACAACAGGTCATTCTTTCTTCTCCACAACTCCCCATCCCCTCCCTGGGCAGGCAGCAGACAGTCCCATGGTCCCATTAACCAAATATTGCTTAGTTCAGTCTCCACTCCTGGCAGATCCAGCTTTCTCTCCCCTCCCTCAAAAATGAGTCAGGTGTTCCTTTAAGGGGAGTGGGATCCAAGGAGCCAGTCCAGGGTGATTCTGATCCCAAGCTGTTCAGTGGTTGTGGTTTGCAGCTTGGGCATGCTTTGCTTTTTTCTTGTTTGTTTGTTTAGAGACCACTAATGAGTGAGTACATCCTCTGCTTATCTTTCTGAGTTTGTGATACCTCGCTCAGAAGGATATTCTCCAAGTCCATGCATTTGCCTGCAAATTTGAGGATATCATTTTTTTCTTACTGCTGAGTAGTATTCCATTGTGTAGATGTACCACAGTTTGTTCATCCATTCTTCAGTTGAGGGACATCTAGGTTGTTTCCAGGTTCTTGCTATTACAATACTGTAGCTATGAAGATAGTTGAGCTAATACCTTTGGAGTATGACTGTGCATTTTTAGGGTATACAAGTGAAGTGGTATTGCTAGGTCCTTGGGGACATTGATTCTCAGTTTTCTGAGAAACCGCCATACTTCGTTCCAAAGTGGCTGAAGAAGCTTACACTCCCACCAACAATGGAGGAGTGTTCCCCATGCTCTGCATCCTCTCCAGCATAGGATGTCCTCTGTGTTTTTTATCTTAGTTAATCTAACAGGTGTCAGGTGGTATTTCAAAGTTGTTTTGAATTGCATTTTTCTGATGGCTAAAGATGATGAGCACTTTTTCAGATGACTTTCAACCATTTGTAATTCTTCTGCTGAGATTCCCTTTTTAGATCTTAACCTCATTTTTTGATTGGGTTATTCAAGGTTTTGGGCTCTAGATTCATGTGTTCTTTATATATCATAGAGATCAGTCCTCTATCACTTGTAGGGTTGGAGAAAATCTTTCCCCATTCTGCAGGCTGTCGTTTTGTCCTATTGACAGTGTCCTTGGATTTACAGAAGTATCTCAGCTTCAGGAGATCCCACTTATTGATTTTTGATCTTAATATCTGTGCCACTGGTGTTATATTTAGGAAGTGGTCGCCTGTGCCAATTTGCAGAAGTGTATTTCCCACTTTCTTTTCTATCAAGTTTAAAGTGGCTGGGTTTATGTTGAGGTCTCTGATCCACTTGGATTTGGGTTTTGTGCAGGGTGGCAGGCTTGGATCTATTTGCATTTTTCTACACACATCCATCCACTAATGCCAACACCATTTGTTAAATATACTATCTTTTTTCCATTGAATTTTTTGGGCCTCTTTGTCAAAAATCAGGTGTTCATAGGTTTTTTGGGTTAATGTCTCGATCCTCACATCTATTCCATTGATCCACATGTCTGTTTCTATGCCAGTACCAGGCTGCTTTTATTACTGTAGCTCTATAGTATAACTTGAAGTCAGGGATGGTGATACCTCCTGAGGTTCTTTTGTTGAGTAAAATTGTTTTGGCAATCCTGGCTTTCCTGTTATTCCAAATGAAATTGAGTATGGTTCTTTCAAGTTCCAAAAAATATTGTGTTTGGATTTGATGGGCAGTGCATTGAATCTGTAGATTGCCTTTGGTAGAATTGCCATTTTTACTATGTTGATCCTACCTATCCAGGAACATGGGAGAGCTTTCCATTTTCTGATATTCTCTTCAGTTTCTTTCTGCAGTAACTTAAAATATTTGTCAAATAGGTCTGTTACTTCTTTGCTTATAGTTACTCCAAGATATTTAATACTATTTGCAGCTATTATGAAGGGTAATGTCTCCCTTATTTCTTTTTCAGCTCTTCTATCTTTAGTGTATAGAAGGGCTGCTGATTTCTTTGAGTTAATCTTGTATCCTGCTACATTGCTGAAGGTGTTTATGAGCCATAGCAGTTCCTTGGAAGAATTTTGTGAGTCACATATGTATACAATCATATCGTCTGCAAATAGAGATAGCTTTTCTTCTTCTTTTCCAATTTGTATCCCCTTAAACTCCTTTCCTTCTCTTATTGCTTTAGCTAAAACTTTGAGAAATATATTGAATAGATAAGGAGAGAGAGGACATCCTTGTCTAGTTCCTGATTTTAGTGGGATTGCTTTTAGTTTTTCTCCATTAAGTTTGATACTGGCTGTTGGCTTCCTGTAAATCACCTATATTATATTTAGGTATTCTCCCTGTATTCCTGATCTCTTCAGGGCTTTAATCATAAAGGAGTGTTGGATGTTGTCAAGGCTTTTTCAGCATCTAAGGATATGATCATGTTGTTTTGTTCCTTTAGACTGTTTATATGGTGGATAACGTTTACAGTTTTTTGTATGTTAAACCAGCCCTGCATTTCTGAGATGAAGCCTACTTTGGTCGTGGCAGGTGATATTTTTTTATACATTGTTGCATACGGTTTGCCAAAATTTTGTTGAGAATATTCGCATCAATATTCATGAGGGAAAGTTGTTGGTAATTCTCCTGCTTTGTTGTGTCTTTGAGTGGCTTGAGTATTAGGGTAATTGTGGACTCATAAAAGGAATTTGGCAATATTCCTTCAGTTTCTACTGTGTTTAATTGTTTGAGGAGTAACAGTAGTATTTCTTCTTTGAATGTCTGGTAGAATTTGGCACTGAAATCATCTGGACCAGGTCTTTTATTTTGGGGGAGAATTTTAATCTAAGCTTCAGTTTCCTTAATGGTTATATGCTTGCTTAGGTAATTAATCTAATCTTCATTTAAATTTTGTAGATGTTCGTCTACAGAAAGCTGTCCATTTCTTCGAGGTTTTCCATTTTACTGGAATACAGATTTTCAAAATATGATCTGATAGTTTTCTGGATTTCCTGAGGGTCTGTTGTTGTGTCCCCCTTTTCATTTCTGATTTTGTTGATTTGAGCACTCTCTCTCTGTTTTTTGATTAGTTTGGTTAAGGGCTTATCTATCTTGTTACCTTTCTCAAAGAACCAACTCTTAGTTTCATTTATTCTTTGCATTGTTCTTTTTGTTTCAATAGCTTTGATTTCAGCTCTAAATTTGATTATATCCTGCTATCTATTCCTTCTAGGTGTGTTCTTTTCTAATTGTTCTAACCCTTTCAGCTAAGCTGTTAGGTCTCCAGTGTGGGATTTCTCTAGGTTTTTCATGTAGGCATCTACTGCTATGAATTTTCCTCTTGAGACTGCTTTCATTGTGTCCCACAAGTTTGGATATATTGTGGATTCATTTTCATTGAATTCTAGGAAGACTTTGATTTCTTTTTTAATTTCTTCCTTGACCCAGAGATGGTTCAGCTGTGTGATGTTTAGTTTCCATGAGTTTTCTTTGATTTTTGATGTTGTTGAACTCTAACTTTAGGTCCTGGTGTTACGATATGTTACAGGGGATTATTTCCATTTTTTGTATATGTTGATATTTGCTTTATGACCAATTATGTGGTCAATTTTGGACAAAGTTCAATGAGGAGCTGAGAAATATGTATATTCCTTTGCATTTGAGTGGAAGCTTCTGTAGATATCTATTACATCCATTTGCACCATAACCTCTTTTAGATTCCTTATTTCTTTGTTGAGTCTCTGTCTGTTTGACCTATCCAGGGTTGAAAGTGGGGTATTAAAGTCTCCCACTATTAGGGTGAAAAAACTGATTTGGGATTCGAGCTTTAGTAGTGTTTATATATATATATATATATATATATATATATATATATATATATATATATAGGTGCCCTTATATTAGGGGCATAAATATTCAGGACTGAAATCTCCTCTTGACCAATTTTTCCTGTTATGAATAAGTAATGACCATCTTGGTCCCTTTTAATTGTTTTAGCTTAAAGTCTACTTTGTTAGATATTAGGATTGCAGCCCCCTCTTATTTCTTAGGATCATTTGACTGGAAAACCTTTTTCCAACCCTATACTCTAAGCCTGTGTCTGTCTTTGCAGTTGAGGTGTGTTTCCTGTAGGCAAAAGAAGGATGGCTTTTGCTGTTGTATCCATCTCCCTAGGGTGTGACGTTTTATAGGAGAGTTGAGTCCATTTATATTAAGGGAAATTAGTGACCATTGATTGGTATTTCCTGCATTTTTGGTGGTAACTTGTTTGTATTTCCTTTCTCTGGAGTATTCTTCTGTGGAATTATTGATTGTTTGTGGTTTCATGATTGTATCTGGGGACCTTAGGTTGGAGTTTTCCCTCTAATACTCTCTGTAGTGCTGGATTGGTAGATAGATATTATTTCAGTCTGACTTTATCATGAAATATTTTGTTTACTCCATCTATGGAAATTGATAATTTTGGAGGGTATAGTATTCTAGTTTGGCAGCCATGTGCTTTTCGCATCTGTATAACTTCTGACCAAGCCCTTCTAGCTTTCATAATTTCCATTGAATAGTCATGTGTTATTCTGTTGGGTCTGCCTTTATATGTAAGTTGGCCCTTTTCTTTTGCAGCTCTTAAAATTTTTTCTTTGTTCTGTATGTTTTGTGGCTTGATTATAATGTGGTGTGCTGACTTTTCTGGGGGATCATATCTGTTTGGTGTGCTGTAAGCTTCTTGTATCTTTATAGGCATTTCCTTCTTCAGGTTAGGGAGGTTTTCTTCTATGATTTTATTGAAAACATTATCTGTGCCTTTGACCTGGTATTCTTCTCTTTCCTCTATTCCTATTATTCTCAAGTTTGGTCTTTCCATGGTGTCCCAGATTTCCTGAACATTTTGAACTATGGCTTTTTTTGGTTTTAGTATATTCTTTGACTGATACATCTATTTGAGGTAGTGAGTCTTCCACTTCAGAGATTCTATCTTCCATCTCTTGAACTCTGTTTGTTATGCTTGTATCTGTGGTTCCAGCTTTTTACTTCAGGTTTTCTATTTCCATCTTTGCCTCAGTTTGTGCCTTTTTTATTGCTTCTATTTCAGCTTTTAGTTCCTGGCATGTTTCTTTAATTTTTTGGTTTACTTTTTCTTGGCTTTCATTCATAGATTTGTTCATCTCTTCCAATTTTTTGTTTGTATTTTCTTCTATTTCTTTAAGGCAATTTTTCATATCATCTTTGAGAACTTCAATGATCATCATAAAGGAATTTTTGGTGTTGCTTCCTTCTGTTTCCTCTTCATTGCTCTCTTCAGATCTTGTAGTTGTAGGATCGCCTCTTTCTTCTGGAGTTTCCTTGTTGTTCTTTATTTTATTATGTAAATTTTTGAACTGGGTTCTGCCCATGACTTCAGTGGTTCACTATTAGATGTCTCCTGGTCAGCTGTGGTACTCGGGCTAGTGTGTCTCCTGTCAGCTCTGAACAAAAGATATGCTCAATCTCTACCTCTGCTCTGGGCAGGGGACTGAATTTCAAGTATTCAATCCTTCTCTGTTTGCTCAGTTAGAGGTGGGTAACCATGCAAATTCCCTCAGCAGCAGCTGGGGGGACTGAGGCAGTCAGAGTTTATCTCTTTGTGCTACTGAGTGTATGGGGACACATTCTACAGAGAGCACCTGGTCCCGGAACCGGAACCCGACCAGAACACAATTTTCCCTGGCAGGGATTCAGGCTCTGGGGCCTACTGGACCCACCACACCTTTGGGCCGAGTCTGAGTCTGTCTTTCAGAGTCCTCTGTCCTTCTCAGTTTGCTCAGATTGAGGCTGTTAGCTGTCCAAACTCCCTCAGCAGCAGCTGGGGTTACCGTGTCAGTCAGAGTTTATCTCTGTCTGCTACTGAGTGTGTTGGGGCACGCTCTACAGACAGCACCTGGTCCTGATCCAGTTATCTTATATTAGGACTCAGCCTCTGATGGAAAGAACCCCAGGCAGATACCAGATTGGCTTATGAGAAATGAGGAAGTGCTATGAATAGAGGTTTTAAGAGATCAGTTATAACTAGTTTGAACTGGCTGAGGCCAGGCAGAATCCCAGACTCTTAGCATCCTCTTGGGCCTATACATCCACATATCTACACTTTCATACTTAAACTGGCTAAGACTAGACTACCTCTCAGGCTATTAAAAGCCACTAGGGCCTATACATCCTACACAAACATATATAAACACAATTCTACTTTATTTTTAATGAGTGTTTTTGAAATAATTATCATAAATTTCTCATGTGATACGTAGTTTAGCTACAACTACATATTGATTTTTTAAACTTTTTCCTCATTTTTTATTATTAATAAAGTCTCATTTTTTATCCATGTATCTCCTTTTTCAAATGTCCTTCTCCCACCCCTACAAGTCACTCTTCTCCCCACCTCCTTATCTGCTTCCCGGCAAGGACAGTAGTTCCCAAGGTGGCTTAGTTCAGCATCCACTCCAGGCAAATCCACTTTCCTTATCCCCACATCAAGACTGGCTCGTGTCATATCAGGAAGACTAAATTTCAAGGTAATCCTTTGCATACTCAAATCTTAACATTTTTTCAGTCCTGAATTCTCCATGATTGGGATATAAATGTTTCTTCTACACACACCATAAAGTAAAAGAAGGAAAATTATATACGTTTATTTCTCTGATTTTCCTTTAACTTGGTTATTATATTTACATGAAATATAATTTTTATGCTTATTTTCATACTTGCACATATGCAACACTATTTTCTAATTTGTCTGAAGTGCATATCTATTTCCCTTCACTTCTCATTACATTTTATTTGATCCTTTAAACCCTGATTAATGTATATTTTCAGTGTCCTTCTAGGCCTTTCTCATCTTATTTTGTGAATTGATTTCATGCATTATTTTCCTTGTCTGCACAATTTCACAGACAATCCAGGGACCTTCAAGCTTATTTCAGTCATGTACTACTATTCTCTGTGAAACTTAATGGTGCTACAGAGCCTGTAATCAGTACATCTTTGCTTCATTTGTCCTTGAATTTCTACGTCTTTCTCTGAAGTTATTTGCTTCTGCTTGGGGAACTGATTTCAGTGTTTCTTTTGTATTAGTGTCTTTTTGAATGGCAGCCTTTGCAATTACTTTTATTATTGTTAACAGCTTCTAGAAGCTTCCTTATAATATCTGTATACACATATCACATGCTGTCCTTTGTTTATTCTGACTCTGCCCAATGTTAATGATACAAACTAGTTTTTAAGAAAAGACACAGACACTATTTTTCCAATATTGCTTCTATTTTATATTTTTTTCATTCTTTCTATGAGTATAGTTATGGCAAACTTTCTACACTATTCTTTCCTGACAACACTATGGTGTTTTAGAAATGCTCTAGCTTTCTTGGTTACACGACAATGCTCACTTGTTGTTCCCTTAATTTTCTATGCTTTTGGGTCTGCTCTGTAGTTAACTCTTACTTATTCAGCTCTGTATTATTATGCTATTTTTTTATTGCTAGGCTCTTACTTCACTGGTAATTTTTTTCATGGATTCAAATTCTTTGGTGAGTTCTTTACCATCTTCTTTCCCCCCAAACACAATTAATTAAATGGCTGTTCCAGACAAATATATATTATGACCCAACTGACTTTATATTATGTCTGTCTATACTGTCTGCCATTTTACCATGTCCTTCCTGTGTTGTGTGTTACCTATCTATAAATTAATTTAGAAGACTGACTAAATAGTAAAAATATCATTTCTAGAGACTGCTATATTACCTAAAGATCTGCCAGATCCTTAGATTGGTATCTGGTGGTTTTGACCGAGGAAGGTCTATGCCTATTTTAGCCCTGGATTTTGTTGTTGTTTTAACTAAGATTTTCTCTAATTTGTGAATAGTACTGTTAGAGTGTAACTCAGTAAGATTCTTTAAAGCCTTGAATCATATATCCTGGGACCTCTTATTAATTTTTTTTCTTGCAAAAGATGTCTTTTACTTTACTTGACTCCTTACATGAAACTTCTATTATTCTCCTTTTTATTAAAGTACATGTTTATTGATTAAGATTATACATACTTATGTTAGTGATATGTTCACTACTTCTCAATTTATCAAGTATATTTTTAGTTTGTATGTTGAATCTTTGCAAAAGATTTTCTAATTCTTGAAAGACAGTCATATACTTTGCATTTAAACTCTATTTATACAATTGAATTCATGGAGTTATTTATGACCACGTTTTCATTGAACTCTATTAACTTTACTAAAATTAATAGTCTTTTTCATTTTATTCTATATTAATGCACTTTAAATTTTATGGTTACTAGTATTCTTGAGAATAATACAATGAGGCCCAGCCAGGTAGTTCAAAGTTTGAGAGTAGTGGTCACTACAGCGGCATATGGTGACCTAAGATCAGATCTCAGTGCCTATATAAGTGTGATCAGAGAGAACTGACTTTTTTCAGTAAATTAATTTGGTCTGTGAGATCAAAGAAATGTATCACTAAAACAGAATATTAAAAAAATTACACTGATATTTACAAGTGATTTATTTATATTGTCAATTTTACTCAATATATAAACTTAATGTATGTCCATGTGCATGTTCAGTAAAAAAGTTTTATGATTTTTTCAATAACTTTTCAAAATTTTATGTGCTATTAACATTCACTAATTCTTATGCTTAGATGTAACTCCTTCATGAAGTAAATTAAAATGGATGAGGTTTGATATTGTAGTCTATAAACAAATTTCCTCTTTATGATAAATTTTTTATACTTTTATACACTGAGTTCTAACCTTCTCCTGTGATAAATATTTTAAAAAGATGTCCTTTTAATCTTTTTTTGCAAAAATTATTTTACACAGAATATGAATTTAATATCTATGAATTCTAGCTTATATCTAGTTATTTATTTTCTTTTATTGTGAAACTATAATTTTACAATACTTTTTTGTTCTCTTTCTTCCCATAAAACCTTTTTATACACAGCTTTATTATTATTTCATGCAAATAAGCATATATATTTATATTCCTAAATATAACCTGTTCTCCATAATGTTATTTATGTTTTCAGAGCTGACCATTTAGTATTAGATAACCAATTGGTATATTCTTCCCTAGAGTGGACTATTTTTCAAGCACTCAGAGTTCCTATTGCCTGAAGGTCTGAGTGTAAGATTGAGGCCCCATGGACTTTTCTTTATCTGTTTTGGCATGTCTATTGATGACATCCATGTTGAGTTCATATTTGGGCAGTCATTTTGCTTCTGAAATTACTAGCAGACACAATCCCACAACATACTTACCTGTCCTCTGGATACTACACTCCTACTGCTTCCTTTTCAGCAGTGATTTCTAAGGTTTGGGGCAGGAATTGTTTTGGCCATCTGTCCACTTTCATTGGGCTCCACAATTCTAAAATTTGATTGCTTTTGGTTTTATATAGACTTCATATCTATTGCAAAGAGAAGTTTTCTTCACAAAAGTCAAGGACTACATTTACTTGTGGTTATAAAGACAAGTATTTTGGGTATAATTGGGGATTATGCTGGTTTAGTAAATTGTGTTGTAGATAAAATCTATCACTTCAGTTTTAAGTCTTATTATTAATTCTTTTCTGCACTTTGTCATTCTTTTAAAAGTGATTATGAATTAGAGAGACATTCTGTTCTATTTTCTATCCATTTTGATTGCCAAGGGTGTTAAATATTATAGGACTTTTCTTTCCAATAGGTTTGCACATGTGCTGCAAATACTTTTGTATCCTATTATAGTTATCTATATCCTTCAAAAGCTTGTGGCCCCATTATGTTCACCATTTGACCCAAGAGTTGTTTAGTATGATTTTATTATTTTAACATTATAAATGTTCTGCTACTTTTTTCATTTTTACTGCTTTCAGTCTTTAAAATAAAAAATATATTAATTTTACTGTTGAAATTTTCTATTGAGATGCCTGTTAAATAGTATTTTATTGTAGTAAGGCACTGTTTAAAAGTAAATTTCTAGGAAATGATATTATTTCTTTAATTATTGGATTAAAAAATTTTAAAGGAAAAGAAAAAATATATATTATTTTTAGGTTAATATTCAATGTAAATTTTTTTCAGTGTCAAACCATCAGAACTGAAGCTAATTTGATTCTATTTGCTACAGCTAGAAAGAACTAAATGGTACATTAGAAATGTTGACTGCATTAACATGCATAGAGTGTGGATATATATATATATATATAATCCATTTCACAGAGTCTCAGTTTAAAGCAGAAATGGCATAGGGCTAGACCCTGCTTTGTAATTATGCCTTGATTTTCATGAGCTTCCTCACTGCCTCTTTGTTCAGATTCCTAAAGTTTGTCCCTTAGAAATCTTAATAGCCTCCATCATGGCTACAATGCTGCTCAGGCCTGACTTCATTCAAAACAATAACCATGAAAGACACCTTAGAGCTATAGGTCCTTGTGGTAGTTGGACAGATTTGGATGCCAAAGAGTGTGACACTATTAGGAAGTGTGGATTTCACTGGAGTTGGTGTGGCCTTATTGGACATGTATCACTGAGGAGGTGGGCTTTGAGGTTTCAGATATTATCAAGGCACACCCAACATCTCAGTTCACTGCTTGTTTCTTTCATATCAATATATAAATTCTCCCAGCTCTTCTCAACACCATGTTTCTTTCCATTCTGCCTTGCTTCTTGTCATAATGATGGTGCACTCAATCTCTGAACTGTAAATGTTCTGCCCAATTAAATATTTTGCTTTATAAGAGTTGCTTTGATCCTGGTATCTCTTCATAGAAACAGAAACCCTAACCAAGAAAAACAGTTAGTATCAGATACTCTTTTATTCCTCTCATAAGCCAGAGCTTGTTTGTGTTTGCAATAATGTAGACTTTGGGGGTTGAAGTTAGCAAACAAGTGTAATGCTTTAAGATGGCTCCATAATGAGTAGTAAAAGCATGGAAGACAGTTTTGCTAAGAGTTATTTGAACTGTTGTGGTCTTGCTCAAAAGGTTTCAGATGAGAAGAATATTAGCATGCATCCAAAAGATATTCTTGTGATATTATAGTGAAGAAGCAGCTTCCTTTTGCCGTTGTCTAAAGAATCTGCTTAAGGCTAAAGTAAAACATTTTGGATTAATTCCACTGGCAGAGGAAATCTCTAAATGAACTAGTATGTAGATTCTCTAAAGTGGCTATTAGTTGTAACTCTAATGAAGAAGTATAATGTAAAAGAGAAAGGTGAACAGGGTAAATAACAAAATGTAAAATTTGGGGAGAAAAGAAAACAAAAAGTAGTGGAATGAAGTTATATCTTTTGTTTAAGAAGAGAAACAGATTAATAAATGGAATGAAGGGAGGGATGGCTTCAGGGCCAGATGAATGTAAGCCCCAAAAGGCTATGTGTGAAAATGTAAAGAATCCTGAATGCCCTGAAAATACTGAGCCATTAGAGACACCAGAGTAAAGGAATACCACCTGAGGAGAGCTGTCCATATGAAGTAGAACCAGTTCAAAAGAAAATGAAAAGTGTGTTGCCATCAACAAAGGTGAAGAGCGTTGGAGACCTGAAGAGTGTTTTGACATCAGACATGGAAATAGATAGTTTCATGTTTTCACTGCTGATTTTTAGCCATCCTTCAGACAGGTTTTACCTTACAAGAGACACTGAATTTCAGAGATTTAAAAACTTTTGGGACTGTGATAGACTATGGGGATTATTGAGATTATACTGGATGCAGATTTGCATTATGATTTGGATACAAGGCTTTGGGGCACAGGGAGGGAATATACTGATCTGAAAGAAAATGGCCTCCCAAAAGAGTGGTGGCCTTGTTGGAGAAAATGTGTCATTGTGCAGGCAGACATTGAGGTCTCTTTTATTTTCAAGTCACACTCAGTGAATAAAATCACTTCCTATTGCCTTCAGATCAAGATGAAAGAACACTCAGCCTCTTCTCTAGTGTGTGTTTGTCTTCATGCTGCCCTGCTTCCCACCATGATAATAATAGACTACACTTCTGAATTGCAAGTGAACTGCCCAATTATGTATTTTCCTTATAAGTGTTGCCTTGGTCATAGTGTCTCTTCACCGCAATAGAAACCCTAAGACAGTCCTCTGACCAGCATTGCTGAGGTGAAAATTTCAACCAAAAAAAAAAAAAAAAAAGATGCTCCTATGTAGTCTGTGCATACCTAAAAGATATTTCATTCTCACTTGTCTTCAGAGGAGATATCTGTGTTTAAAGGAAGTTCTGTGGTTATCTGGATATTCTGATGACCTGTCATGCTATGTTTCCTTGTTTTCTCTCTGGGTAGCTTCCTGAACGTTCTGTGAAAAAGCACCTTTGTAGTTAGTTGTCACATGACCATATCTGACATAGTTCTCAGAAGTAGGCCCCATGTCTATTGGAAACCACTTTCCTTTTGCATTTCTGATTTTGGTGAAGGCAGTATGAGTGAACTTGTCTTCTTTGAACTTCTGATATATTTGTTATTGAGCAACTTTGCTACTCAAATTAACATTCTAATGACTATGAGGTACAATAATTATCTCTTATATGCTTGACACCTAAATAAGATTCCCATTTTACAGTGGAAATTTTAATTTCTCTCCCCGTTTTTTTTTCTCCATGTCTCCTGAAATTTATATGAGTTGGATTTTGTCATCTCTCCCTTTAGAAAAATGATATTTTTATTAAACAACATCTAAAACTATCCTTATGACATCTTTGATCTACCTTTTTCCAATCAGAAATTTTAAGTTGACATCATTATGTTTCCTCAAAATTTCAAGTACTGTGGTCTTATTGATGCTGCCTGCAATGATCATTATTCCTATATTTAAAGGTACAATTATATTCCAACTGTGCACATACAGTCCCTATACTTTTTTCAGCAGGTGTTTAAAGCAGCTCTGCATCTCATCTATTCTTTGCTTTCTATTATTGGCTATCTGTGTTCATTAAAACTTATCATTGATTTTCTATTACAATATAGAGATAAATTTACTTATACTTTCAAGTCATTTCTCCAAACTTCAAAATGTCTGGCACAGAGAAACTTTTCAATATGTCTGAGTGACTTTTATCAGATTACTTCAATGATTCTTTTTCTGTCTATTTGAGTTCTTTTTTAAAAAACATATATACAATGTACAATAATAACATTAGCTGGTATAACTGCCTAATAATTTCCTTCATATTCCTCAGGACTCTCACTGTATTTCCCACTGTTCCTCTTTTCATTTCTTGTCTTTTTCCCTATAAAGATGAAAGTGTTTCTTCTATTTTTTAATGTGATGAATACTGCAATATCTCCTTTGAAATTTTTTGGATATTTATAGATTCAATTTTATGATATATTTTGATATAATGCTTAATTTAGTTTAGTAACACATTTTCATTTTTGCATAATTTTACAATTTTGGCATGTGATTTTATGTTTCTGGATGATTTACTTTAGGGTAAAAATATTCTAGCTTTGAAAGTGAGGTAATACTAATCACTCTTACTTTTATTTTATAAATATGAGTGTTTACCTTGCATGTGTATAACTGAAGCCATATACATGCAGGTTTCAGATCCCCTAGAATTGTAGCTACATATGGCTTTGAGTTATTATGTGGGTTTAGAATCCTCAACAAGAGCAGACATTCTCTTAATTGATTGGCATTGTTATAACTACATTTAATAAAAGATTTTATAAATGAGAGGAACATTAAATATGTTTAATATGACATAGATATTTTTATATCTAGTATTTATATGAAATGTTTATTAAACAGTCTATGTAATAGAGGCAATGTCTACCAGATTTCACATTTGTTCTTTATTTAAGCAAGTTATATTATGCACCAACTTTATGCCTTTTATTCTTCCAAGTATAAAACCCATCATATATTTTTTTTAATTAGACTGTTTTGTATATATATATATGCTCTTATTAAAATTTGAATATTTATTATAATTTCTAGTCCTGTTTCAGTAACATTACTCTTTTATATTTGTGAAATATGTATTAATTTTGTAATTGTTATTTTTTGTTTTTTGCTTATTGTTTTTTGAGATGAGGTTTTCCATGTTGCCCTAGATATCCTGGAACTCACCCTGTAGATCAGGCTAACCTAAAACTTTTGAGACCTGCCTGCTTCTTCCCCCAGTGCTGGGATTAATGGTGTGCATTACCAGGAACAGGTTATTTATTCTTTCTTGGGAGACTTTAGTATTTATCATTGTAATATATAATTAATGCTAAATTTTTATCTGATCATTTTAGAAAGAAATTTGAATAATTTACTTACATATCAATAATGTAAGTAAAAGTCAAATTATTGATATGTAAGTAAATTGATAGAAAGTTGATATTCAGTTTTATCATTGCATACAGTAGGATTATTTTCCACAAAGCATGGATTTACATCACTTATGTCCATTCTATTTTGTTCATTTTGGAAAGAATTTAAAGTGATCATTTGATAGAGAGGTGGATGAGAGCCTGAACATTGAGTCTGAGGGTACTTATGGTCCTTAAGTTGTTCACTGACAGAACTACACACAATTTAATTTTGGGATTGTGTGCTCTTCTTACAACTTTCTGGTTGCTCCTCAGTTAGTCATTTAAAGTGAAAGGATAGTACCCTTCCCAGCAGACAAATATCATTATGATTTTGTACTGTTGTATCTTCAAGTTTGTATTGAATCTGAGTTACTATTCAGGCTAGTTTTTACCTGGAGATTTTACTTGGAAGCATGAGTAGAAGCTGGCATGTTTTATAATACATCTTTTACTCTACTCTGAATTTCCTCCTTTTGAGCGCATTTTCAGAGAACACTAGTTTAATACTCACATCTTAGATCTAGTCTACAAACATATATATGTATAATAAACAAACATATATATAAACATAATTAAATGAATTATATGTAAATATTCATTCAGCATCTATGTATTTATCAGCTCCCCTCTGCAGATTCTGTGCTAGCTTCTTTGAGTATCAGATGGCATGTAGAATAGAACCTTCTCTCTAGGAGCAATTATTTGTGGTCAGCTATTATCATAGAATTCTATTCTCACGTGAAGACATTTAGCTGAATTCAGTGTCATAAATTACTTTAACCATAACATATCCCAAAGATACACCTGTAAAGTTTCTTAATATTCAATAAAATAATTGTTAATTTTAAGTCACTATTATATGGTATTTTTTTCTCTTTCAATTTCCTTCTAGAGAATTCTTCTATTAAATGTTGTTTTACCTTTTTTCTTGTATTATATACAAAAGTTTTCTCCTCAGTTATTAAAATATGTGTTACACTTTTCATAAAAGTCAGTGATTTTTTAAGTTAAAAGTATTATTGGTCATCTTCATACAAATATACAATGCATGGGTCACACCCAGCTTTTTTTTGTATTCCTTTCATCCTTATCAAGCTTCTTACTGCTTGACTGTAGTGTTGTTCCCTACTTGGGATTGTCAAGTCAGGTTCAGGCTTGAAGATTGAAAAAGGATACAGAAAAGATCCAGCATACCACTCCTGGGCATATAACATAAAGATGCACATTCGCACCCCAAAGCCATTAGCTCAACTATGTTCATAGCAGCATTATTCATAATAGCAAGAACCTGGAATCAACCTAGATGCCCCTCAACAGAAGAATAGATGAACAAACTGTGGTACATCTACTCAATGGATTACTATTCAGCAGTAAGAAAAAATGATATCCTAAAATTTCCAGGCAAATGGATGGATTTGGAGAATATCCTCCTGAACAAGGTATTACAAACCCAGAAAGACAAGCAAGCAATGCACTCACTCATTAGTGTATTTAAATTTTTTTTAAAGCTAAGCATATCCAAGCTGCAAATCACCACCAATGAACACATTGGGATCTGAAACACCTTGGAGCCCATTCCCTCCAGAGGAACACCTGACTCAGGTTTGTTGTTGGGGTAAGGAAAGGATATATGCCTGGAGTGGATGCTGAACTAAGCCACCTTGGGACCTTGGGACTTCCTCCACTTGCTTGGGAGGAGACAACGTGATGGGGGGAAGATTGAGTGACTGGGAGGGGCAGGAGGGAGAAATGAATCTGAACAAGTGGATACATGGATAAAAAAAAGAAAAAGGTGAGCTTCACATTCTGGGAGATTGCTTTCTCCAAGCAGTAAGGGAGAGGGTGAAACAGAATGTCACCAGATATCTTCTTTTGAATTCTGAATGTACATACACAGATGTGGGTACCCACACACAGTCATGAACTGCATACTCCATACACTCAAACACACACACAAGTATACCCATACACACAAGTACACATCCATCATCTATATAATACGCACAACATATACACACATGCATGTTGCATACAACATACATACACCATGTATAGGCAGAGTTTCCTGTCCCAGTAGCCATTTCCCAAATAATCAATATTGAGACTTAATATTACTTATAAATAATTGGTCTATAGCTCAGGCTTGTTACTAGCTAACTTTAATAAAAGAAAAGAAAAAAAAAGGATACAGACACTGGGTCATTTGTTCAAAGAGAATGCTATTTATTGAGAGTCAATCTCAGTCTTATATACTCAGTGCTTTCAGGGGCATAGCACTGTGGAATTTCCCTAGGCAGTTGGAAAATTACTAACTAGGTTAACAACTGAATCTTCCTCATCTAACTTTCCCAGGCAGAAAGGATGGCACATACTGGAAAGGGCATGAATCTAGCAATCTACAGGCTGTGTCCTTCAAGGCTCAGAGTGCAGGTGAAGGTCAGAGCAGGGGCCTACACTTGACAAGTCCATTATCCATTATCATGCATTTTGTTTTTTAATGCAATAAGCTTCACCATTGCCTTTCCTGGCACCATTAGCTGGAAGTTCTTCACTGGAAAAGGATGTGCTCAATAGTGTTTAGATAATTTATGGAAGTAACTTCTGACTTCCCAGAATTTATTAATGGCCAATAGTTCAGTAAGGGGTTGAAATGGCCCTCCCTCTGGAGCTCTACCTCTACCTGAGTGGCTCTTTTTTGTACACGCTCAGTAAGCTTAGTATTGTTATGCTGTGGCTATAATTGGACTGGTTGTGTAATTCCCAAAGGATGGCATTTCATGACCCTTCTTCTTATCATTTAGCATAAAACTTTGTTTCCACCCATATTTTTTACAAAATTTCTTGAGTATTAGAGAAGATAGAATAAATTTCCTTTTTTATTTGCTTGTTTGTAAACTAAACAGAAGTATTATATTTTTTCTTGTTACTTCCTCAGACCTGATTTTTGGCAAGAGTCTACAATACTAGAAAAAGATCCCCTGTTATACATGAGGCCTTCAGTACAATCAGAGATTATAATATTACTCCATGTCATACCATTCCTTTCCATTTAGATACACCTTACTCTGAAGATTGCTGTTGGAGTACACAGAGCTTAGAGTGAGATAATATTATGGGATCATTTTCTCCAGTGACCAATAGAGCACCTTCTGGTGCTATAAGAGTTAGTATGAAAAATTTTACACTTCCAGCTTTCCAGCTTTTTTTCCTCAGTATTATTTCAGGTAGGATGCATGTTGTATTTAGTAACAGAGTATTACCTGTTTCTAATGTCAAATAAAAAGAATGGCTAGATTTTGTACTGTCCAGGATTTCCTGGTTTTGTTTGGGTAGGGGTGGGGTTCTGAAGCTAACTTCCCCCAAGATGTATTGCACACCAAGTCCTGGATATTTGTTCAATAGTCCATGACTCCTAGAGGAAGATTCATTCAGTCATCCTTAAAGTTACTACTTAAACATATTCTGATATATATTAAATAAAATTGTAAGGTCAGAGGCCATTATATTGATTTGAAACATTACTATATTCAATTAATCCTTAGTGCTTTTCTTTCTTTTTTTCTCCATATTCTCCCATTTTTTCCCTGTTTAAACCTTATTTCCTCTATAAACATACTTTTTATATTTCATTTCATATGCATTGTTCTACACCTCACAATATGTTGTGATCCATGACTTTTGTCTTTCTGGTCAAGAAATTTGTGATCAAGAAATTTGCAGCTGGGACCCACTTATGAGAAAGAACATGCAGTACTTGTCTTTCTGGATTTTGGTTACTTTGGTCTGTATATTCATTTCTAGATCTATCCATTCACTTCTGAATTTCATTTTCTTTTTTTCTACTTAAATGAAGAGAATTTCATTAGTCAAAGATACTACACTAATGGAAATCTATCCTGTTTTCCACTTATGCCCATTATGGCATAAACCATGTATGAACAAATGTCTCTAGGAGAAGGTAAAGAACCTTTGATGATAGGTACAGCAGAGGTATTGCTAGTTCAGATGATAGTTTTATTGCTAGATTGTTGAAAAAAAATCCCACTGATTTTCACAATGATTTTAATAGCTTACACACTTACCAGTAGTGAATCAATTGCCTACTTTGCTCAAATTCACAAAGGCAATATTTACCATTATTTTAATAATAATCAATCTGACAGAAGTATGCTGGAATGACAAGATAGTTTTAATTTGCAATTACCTGATTGCTAATGATGTTAAACACCGTTAAGGATATTTGTATTTCTTCCTTTGAGAACCCTATGATAAGATTTATAGTTCAATTTCATTGTGTCTGTTTATTTGGAAACTATTTGTTTTAAGATATATTTCTAATCGAGATGCTAAATCTGATCCAATGTGTAACTAGTAAAAATTTTCTCTGATGCTTTACATTTCTTTTATACTCTGTTTACTTTATTGAGGTTTTTTCTTTCTTTCTTTCTTTTTGCTGTACAGACACTATCAATTTGTGAGATACCATTTGTTTATCATTGGCCTAGATTCTTGGGTAAATGAAATCTTATTTATACATTCTTTACTTATATGTTAACACGCTTTCCTCCAGCAGTTTCTGAATGAGATCCTTGATCCCAAAATAAATAAATGAATTTCCAGATATGTCTGAACCACAAAGTTAAACAAAAAAGGAATCAACAGTTTAGAAGAAAATAATAACAAAGGCAATACTGAATTTGTACTAAAAAGTATCATGAATAAAATTTCCAGAACTATACAGATTCACAGAGAATTATACTAGACTTCTGAAGAAATTTACAACCACTACTTATGAAATCATTCTAAAAAATATACTTTTTAATTACTGCTATAAATTCAGAATTTTACTAATACAAAAATACATCTTACTTTTGAGGTAAAGATGCAAAAACTGCAGTAACAATAAAAGCACAGCCCACCAAGAGCATGGCTGGTGTAATAGCAGCAGGGAAAGAGCCAAGTACCTGTGCACACCTGAGAGGTGAGAGGTCAAGAGGTGACAACTGGCATCCTAGCACTGCAACCTCACAAGAACAGCTGACCCTCTGTACACATAGCTTATTATGAGTATGAGACCTGAGACCAACAACTGACTAAGAGCTGACCAAGAACTAACCAAGAGTGAATTGGAGAAACAATGGACAGAGGGCAGTGCAAGAATATATAAAACGATACAAAGCTCAACAAGACACCACCAGAAGAAACAAGTAGTTTTATAGCTTTAAGACCTGAATATAACAACAAAAAGGGAACAGAAGGAAATGATTTTAAAAATAGCTTTATGAAAGTAGTAGAAGCCTTAAAATAAGATATAAAAAAATTTCTTAAATAGCAGAAAATACAAACAGAAACTTAGAAGAGATAAACAAAGCCTTTAAATAAAATAAAGAAAACCAAGAAAAAGAAAACAAACAGGTGAAATAAATTTACCAAGAATTAAAAACTGAAATAGAAGCAATAAAGAAGCCACAAACCAAGACAAAACTAGAAATAGAAAACCTTCAAAAATGACCCAGAACCACAGATTCAATCATATACAACAGAATTCAAGAGATAGAAGAGAGAATCTCTGGGGTGGAAGACTCAATAGTGGTAATAGATACATCAGTTAAAGGAAACACTAAAGCCAAAAATGTCATAACACAAAATGTCCAGGGAATTTGGGACACCATGAAAAGACTAAACCTCAGAATAACTGGAATTGAAGAAGGAGAATAATACCAGCTCAAAGGCACAGAAAATATATTCAACAAAATCATAGAAGAAAACTTCCCCAACCTGAAGAAGAAAATGCCTATAAAAATACAGTAAGCCTACGGAACACCAAATAGACTAGACCCACAAAAAAAAAAAAAAAAAAAAAAAAAAAAAAAAAAAAAAAAAAAAAAAAAAAAAAAAAAAAAAAAAAAAAAAAAAAAAAAAAAAAAAAAAAAAAAAAAAAAAAAGACTGCTTGCCATATAATAATCAAGCCTCTAAATCTACAGAACAATGAAAAATACTAAGAGCTGCAAAGGAAAGAGTCAAATCACCAATAAATCAGACCAATCAGAATAACATCCAACTATTCAATGGAAAAAATGAAAACTAAAAGGTCCTGGTAAGACATTATACAGACACTAAAAGTACATGGATGCTAAACCAGATTACTGGACCCACAAAACTATCAATCAACATAGATGGAGTAAACAAGATATTATATGACATAACCAGATTTAAACAATACCTAACCGCGAATCCCCCCTACCAAAAGCCCTTGATAGAAAATTCCAACCTAAGGAAACCAGAAACACACATGTAACCACAGACAAGTGATAAGTTCACAAAAAGATCACCCCCAAAAAAGGGAAACACAAGCTACTATCAAAAATGTTGGGAAATATTAATCATTGGTCACTACTATCCCTAAATATCAATGGACTCAACTAATCTATTGAAAGACACACCCTAACATGATGGATACTAAAACAGAAAATATCCTTCTGCTGCATACAAGAATCATAAATCAACTTTAAGGACAGACTCAGGCTCAGAGTAAAGGGTTGGAAAAGGCATTTTAATCAAATGGCTGTAAGAAACAAGCTGATGTAGCAATTCTAATGTCTAATAAAATAGACATTAAACTAAAATCAATGAAAAGAAAACAAGAAGACCAGTACTTATTAATCTCAGGAACAATTCACCAAGACAAAAATCTCAATACTGAATATCTATGCCCCTGTCTCAAGGGCACCTACATATGTAAAAGAAATACTTCAAAAGCTTAAACCCCAAATCAAACCTGACACACGAATAGTGGGAGACTTCAATACTCCACTTTCACCCCTATATATGTCAACTAGACAGAAATTCAACAGAGAAGGTATCTGGCAGAAGTTATGACCCAAATGGCCTCTGCCAAAACAAAATGGAATATATATATATATATATATATATATATAGATAGATAGATAGATAGATAGATAGATAGATAGATATATCTATATGTATCTCAGCATCCCATGGGCCTTTTTCTAAAACTGACCTCATACTAGATCATAAAGCAAATATCAACAGGTATCAAAAAAAGGATATAACACCTTATACCATTTCAGATCACCAGATTCTAAAGTTAGAGTTCAACAACATCAAGAATCACAAAAAGCCTATCAACTCATGGAAACCAAACATCACTCAACTGAACCACCTCTGGGTCAAGGAGAAAATTGAGAAAAAAAAAATCAAATACTTTCTAGAATTGAACAAAAATGAATCCATGACATATCCAAACTTAAGTAATACAATAAAAGCAGTATTTAGGGAAAAATTCATAGCACTACATGCCTACATGAAAAAACTAGTGAAATGCCACACAAGAAAACTATCAGCACAACTGAGGGTCCTAGAACAATTAGAAGCAAACTCACCTAAAAGGAATAGATGGCAGAAAATAATCAAACTTAGAGCTGAAATCAACACAATTGAAACAAAAAGAACAATAAAAAAAATCAGTGAATCAAAGAGTTGGTTCTTTGAGAAAGTCACCAAGATAGATTAATGCTTATCCAAACCAACCAAAAAGAAGAGAGACAGTATCCAAATCAACACAATTAGAAATGAAAAGTGGGACATAACAACAGACCACTAGAAAATCCAGAGAATTAGCAGGTCTTACTTTGAAAATATATACTCCATAAAAATGAAGAACTTAGAAGAAATGGACAGCTTTCTCAACAGATACCATTTACCAAAATTAAATCATGATCAGATTAAATACATAAACAGTGCTATAACACTAAAGGAAATTGAAGCTGTCACTAAAATTCTCTTAAATAAAAAAATGCCCAGGCCCAGATGATTTCAGTGCAGATTTCTACCATACATTCAAAGAAGAACTAATACCAGTACTCTTCAAACTGTTTCATACAGTATAAACCAAAAGAACATTGCCAAACTCTTTTTATGAGGCCCAAATAACCCTGATACCCAAACCTCTCAAAACCTCAACAAAGATAGAAGATTAAAGTACAATTTCCCTCATGAACATTGATGCAAAAATTCTCAACAAAATTCTGGCAATCCAAATCCAACAACATATCAAAAAAAGTTGCTCACCCTGATGAAGTAAGTTTCAACCCTGAAATGCAGTAATGGTTCAACATAGAGAAAACTGTAAATGTGATTCATCATATAAAAACAAAGGAAAAAAAGCACATGATCATTTTCTTACATGCTGAAAAGCCTTTGAATAAATCTAACATGACATTTGTTAAAAATCATAGAGAGATCAGGAATACAGGGAAATTACCTAAATACAACAAAAGCGATTTACAAAAATCCAATGGCCAATAGCAAACAAAATGGAGAAAAACTCAAAGCAATCTCACTAAATTCAGAAACTGGTAAAGATTGTCCCCTTTCCCCTCGTCTATTCTACATAGTCCTCAAAGTTTTAACTAAAGCAATAAAAGAACAAAAGGGGATACAAATTGGAAAAGAGGTCAAACTATCTCTTTTTGCTGATGACATGACTGTATGCATAAGTTACCAACAAAATTCTACCAGGGAACTTGTATAGCTGATAAACACCTTCAGCAATGTAGCAGGATACAAGATTAACTCAAACAAATCAGTAGGCCTCTTATACACTAAACATGAAAGTGCTAAACAAGAAATAAGAAAAACATCACCTTTTATAATAGCTAAAAATAGCATTAAATATTGGAGTAACTATATCCTAAGAAATATCAGATACATTTGACAAAAATTTTAAATCTTTGAAGAAAACAATTGAAGAGAATATAAGAAAATGGAAAGATCACCCATGTTCTAGGATAGGCAAGATCAAAATTGTGAAAATGACAATCTTACCAAAAGCAATTTACAAATTCAATGCAATTCCCATCAAAATCCCAACATAATTTTTTTATAGATGTTAAAAAACAATACTCAATTTTATTTGGAAAAACAGGAAAGCCAGGATTGCCAAAATAATTTTGCTCAACAAAAGAACCTAAGTAGGCATCACCATCCCTGACTTCAAATTATACTATACAGCCACAGTAATAAAAAGAAAAAGCTTGATACTGGCATAAAAACAGACATTTTGATCAATGGAATCAAATTGAAGACCCAGTCATTAACCCACACACCTAGGAACACTTGATTTTTGAAAAAGAGGCCCAAAATATTCAGTGGAAGAAGGTATCTTTAACAAATGGTATTGGCATAGCTGGATGGTAGTGTATAGAAAAATGAAAATAGATCCAAACCTATCACCTTGCACAAAACAAACATAGCTACATTGAACTTAATAGAAGAGAAAGTGGGAAATACCCTCCAACACATTGGCACAAGTGACCATTTCCTAAATATAACACCTGTAACAAGACACTAAAACAACAATCAATAAGTGGGACCTCCTGAAACTGAGAATCTTCTGTAAGGCCAAGGACACAGTCAATAGGATAAAATGATAGCCTACAGAATGGGAAAATATTTTTACCAACCCTACAAGTGACAATGATTGATCTCTAAAATATGTAGAGAACTCCAGAAGCTAGTCCCCAAACCCCTTAATAAACTAGTTAAAAAATGGTGTTCAGAACTAAAAAGGGAATTCTTAGCAGAAGAATTAAAACTGGCTGAAAGACACATGAAAAAGTGCTCAACATCTTTAGCCATCAGAGAAATGCAAATCAAAATATCTTTGAGATACCACCTTACACCTTTCAGAATGGCCAAGATTAAAAATACAGATGACAGCCTATGCTGGAGAGGATGTGGAGCAAGGAGAACATTCCTTTATTGTTGGTGGGAGTGTAAACTTGCTCAGCCACTTTGGAATATAGTATGGGGGTTTCTCTGAAAACTGGGAATCACTCTTCCCAAAGATCCAGCAATACCACTCTTAGGCATGTAGCTTAAAGATACACATTTGCCCTCCAAAGGCCTTAGCTCAGCTATGTTCATAGCACCAGTATGATGGTTTATCAAAAAACTGGGAATCAATCTCCCCAAGGACCCAGAAATACCACTCTTAAACATAAACTTTAAAGATGTACATTTGCACTCCAAAAGCATTAGCTCAATTATGTTCATAGCAGCACTATTTGTAATAGCAAGAACCTGGAAACAACCTAGATGACCCTCAACTGAGGAGTGGACTAACAAGCTGTGGTACGTCTACACAATGAAGCACTACTCAGCAGTAAGAAAAATGACATTCCAAAAGTTGCAGGCAAATGGATGGATATGTCCAATATCCTGAGCAAGTTATCACAATCCCAGAAAGATAAACAAAGGATGTACTCACACATTAGTGGACTTTAAAAAAAGCAAAGCATACCCAACCTGCAAACCACAACCACTGAACAGCTTGGGATCTGAAGCACCTTGGACCAACACCTTGGAGTCCATTCCCTTCAGAGGAACACCTGACCCAGTCTTGATGTGAGATAAGGAAAGCAGATTTGCCTGGAGGGGAGGCTGAACTATGCTATTTTGGGACCTTGGGACCTCCTCCTCTGCTTGAGAGGAGATAAGGAGATAGGGAGAAGAGAGAATGACTGGGAGAGGCTTGAGGGGGAAGGGAGTTTGAACAAGAGGATACATGAATAAAAATGAAATTTATTCATAATAAATAATTAAATGAGTACTTAATAAGAAGATACACTTTTGAAAGGAGAAATTATGTATGTCATATTTCAAATACTTCTGCCACATGCTTTTTTTTTTACATTCAGAAGTAACAATGGAAATAAGAACCAATTAAAAATTATTAGGTTTGCCCTTTTGTAGTATTACAATGAGACTCAGAGACAAATATTAGGGAAAGGCTGAAATATCAGAGAAAGGAAGAACCACCCACAATTCTTATCCATCTTTCTTGTAACTTCCTCAGCCTTGCTCCTAGTCCCTTCTGCCAGTCACTTCTGCCAGTGCTTCTCCCCTCTCTGGGTTTCTACAAGCCCTTATATACCCATCCAGGTTAGGATTAAAGGTGTGTAGCCTTGAACTCACAGAAACAGAAGAAGTTCTGACTCTGGAGTTGTGGGATCAAGGGTCGAGGTCACCACTCCCAGCTCTGCCTGTGCTGGGATAAAAGGTGTGTGTGACTGACTCAGCTGTTTATGTTTGTATTCAAGGTTTAAGAATTTCCTGAGCTTCTGCCTAGAATTTGACTGGGTGCTTTCTCCCCAATATTCAGATTTTATTAAATGTGAAATATATATCCACACCCTTTGTTGTAAAAGATTTAGAAAATAATGGGTTTTTAGTTTAAAAAAATAAACACACAACGTTGATGAATCATAAATTGTAAATATCTGAGGATTAGACAATCTTTGTAAGTGTGGCTTGAATGGAGAATATATAACCATCTATGTATGAGAAATAAATTCTATTAATTTTAGCTAAAATAAAAAGTAAATTAAGATTTACCAACACCCTCATTTGAAACAGATTTCATTTAAAGAATCTTTATATTTAAAGTAAAATATAATAGAAACCCAATGTACCTTTCAGTTCACTTTCTAATGTGAAATTCATGTCAGTATCTGAAAATTGAAGAAAATCATTGTAAATTGGAGTACATTTTCTGATTATTAAATTGCCACTATAAGAATTTTTAGTCTTTCATTTAGATATAATTATAGATTGAAATAAACTTAAGAAGATTATAATAAAATATATCCCGAAAACTCAATTTTTCACTTCATTTACTTTAGATTGGGCTGATTCAGAAATGTGGATGGTCATCTTTCTAATCAATAAAGGAATACATCTTCAGTTAACTTGGAGACTGTTTAAACCAGGGCAGGTATGACTGTCATCCTTGAATCCCTGTGGTGTAACATGATACATGAATATTTATTTCTCAGCCAAATATCTTACTGAGTCAACCAAAGACTTCTGTACCCAGTAGTTTTACAGAGCCAGACTAACGCTTAAGAATCATCATCTAGGTGCTCCTTGATTACTATGAGATAGAGATGGCACTGTGTATTTAGTGTTTTCCTTTTTTAAGCTTATTTCAGAAGTGATTAAACATGTTTACTCTCATTTATAAATCTATGCTTAAATTTCAAGAGGATTCAATCTAATCATATACAATCTAAGAACCTAATGATTGTTAAAGTGAACATTAATATAGTCTATGCATAATAACCACATAAACTTTTGAATCAATTTATTAAAAAATCACATTTAGTTATTTCAATTTAGCAAATTAATAATGTGTATTTGACTAGTTTTGGGTATAGTGTTGTATAATCCTCATGAAAATCAAATTCAGACATCTAAGAATATTATACATACATTTATAACAATTTAATATTTAATTGTTTTTGTTGTTTATCCTGGAGACATGAGAAAGAAATGTTGAGTATGTCTTACACTTAAATTTAACATAATTGAAGCTATGCTTGGACAATATGATAGTGTTAATTATTTATTGGCTGAAGATGTAAACTGCTCAAACATTTTAGACATTTATGCCTTTTGTCTGTGCTGTGCAATCTCTAAGTAGAAAAATTACCTTTTTGTGGTGTGCCTCAACTGAGGCTTATTTTACAGATTTTCAGACTAGAAAGGAGGGTATACTCATCACAAACATAAAGTGCCTTTTAATTAATTACCCTACTTTCTTGTTAGGCATTGAGTCCAATACCGAAATACTAAAACATTGGTAAATGGATGACTAAGAAAATGGCATATAATATTTGTAACAAAAATTATATTAATCACATTTATTATTATAACAAAAATATTAAAACCTTTAAAATTATATGGATAGAAAGCAGACAAAATTCAGAGTTAGTGTAATTATAACTTTCAACCCTATGTAGCTTTGATGCACCATCCATCTAACTAAAGATTAACTAGATGACTAACACAACTAATAAATTTGATTCTGACTTAAGAAATATTATGATGCCTTGATGAATTATTTTAAATTGCTTAAAATCATGGAGTTAGTTGTAAAATAGAATAATCACTTTGGTAGATACAAATGAGGAATCATTGTGATTTATGATTTAAATGAGAATATGTCTATATACATATTTCTAGATCAAATAACTAAGAATGTAGTTATGATAGTAACTTAGCTATATCACTAAATAATTTATGGTGAGAAAAAATTTGTAAAAACAGATATTTTAAAAAGAGACCATGAATTTTTCATCATGGAAAATGTAATAAATTACTCTCTTGTTTGCACTTGAAGCTTATGCATATACAGGAGCCAAAATAATGCTTAATTTATGATCATTTTCATACTTTAAATCAGAGAAGGAGAAACTCAGATTCATTATAATTACTACATTTTATTTGAAAGACTTCCTTTCTATAATGATATTACCTTATTGATGAATACTTTTATGTTGATTTTTCAACCAGCCAGAAACTACCCAATTAAATGACCAAGTTGTGGGATTTTTTTTAGTACCTAGTTTTTTATTCTGGTTAAATAAGTGATTTGATTTTAGAAAAAAAAATCTTGAAATGCTGCACCTCTGTTTTTAAATAATCCGGAAATAATGACTTCTTACTTGGATATCAAATATATTCAACACCCTAGGAAACAGATTCCCCAGAGAAAGTATTATCAACCCAGATATATTTGTAATCAACTAGAAAAAGCTCACACAACCTGGGGCTAAACCAAATTACGTACATGGAAGAGTATTCTGACCCATATCCATCAAAATGTGAAAGGGATATTGGTAGACAGCAGGCATGCAACTAGGAAATATCAGGGCAACCATTAATCTCTTATCCTTGAAAAAACTTCAGACAAATGGAACACAAGCTGTAAGTGGGCCTAGACAAAAAATGATTCAGAAGGAGCAAAAATTCAACATCATTTCTTAAAGAAATGGTCTTTTTTCTTATAAAAATTATGTTTGTCAATTAATAAGTCATCTGACATTCACTTGCTTTTTTTGCTTGAGATCCTATAGTGGCAGGTAAGTATACATTGAGATCAATACACCTAAAATAGTTTTTAAGTTATTTAGTAAATCATGATAATACAAATTTTCTGAATCTTACTTACTTCTTTACCAAATGAATTAAAAAGGACAATAGTACCTTCCTCACTCAGATTCTTCAAGAAATATGAAAAATAAAAATATAGAGATAGAGACTATAGAGCATGGTAAAGACATAGAAACTGTTCCTTTGTTATCTTGATTTTGTTCCCATGCAGCATAAAATTCATAGCACATTCAATAGTGGAGAAACACAAAATAAAGTTTGCTTAATGTATTACTGGGGTGGGAAGGCACACCTGATAATTTAAGAATAGAAGTGTCTGTCTCAAGAATAGTTTTCAGTCTTGTCTTTACACATTGGTTTGCCTAAAGGAGATGTCTCTTAGCCACTGAAATCAGAGCTTCTTCTGATCCAAGCCAACTCAAACAGATGCATCCTCAGACACTGAGCCCTCTTAGGCAGAAGGTGTATACTATCATGTTTGAAGTAAAGTTAATTAATGCTGAGGCATGAAAACTGATATGTTTAGTTCAGTTTTTTTCCAGATTATTTTTAAAGTTCATTTTGAAGATATCAGAAGACAAAAGAGCAAGCCATTATTTTATATTTTGTAGGTTGTAAGATAAATATTTTAACATCTATTGTATTTCCTAATTAGTTTAGATGAACACATACTATCGGCAATACATTTCAACTGATTGAATAACACATATGTAATATTTCTGTGCTGAAAAGCTGAACATGTGGATCAATAAAGTAAAATGAGCTAAGATCTAAAAAAATGGAAACATACGTGAATAGACCAAATGATTCAGCATAGTTGATATATCTATTGTCTACAAACTAATATAGGATGCAACATTCATTGGAAAGAGTAGGTGGTAATTCATTCTTCCTCTTTTGAAATCTGTCTGATTTTGATCATTCCATAGGAAAGTAAAGGAGATAGAAGAGTCTAGATGACTTTGACAAAAGTTGTAACTGACAATATCTGATACCAAAGCTTAACACAAAAGGTCAGTAATCCAGGTAGTGTATTACTGGCAGAAGGATAGAGACTGAGATGGAGGGGGCACAATGAAGCTTCTGAAATAGACACAGGTATACACAGTCAGCACATTTAGAGAAGGGTGAGAAAATCCTGTTTTTCACAATGGATTCTGAAACAATGAAGGTTTGAAAGTGAAACGGACTCTCAACCCACACCTCAGACACTAAACATAAGATCTTAAGCCCTGAGGTATTAAATCCTTAAGGATCACTATAGTAAACACCTTTGATTTCTATTAAGATCAATGATACTTAGCAGCAATGGCAGGGCTCATGAAAAAAATAAAGCATAAGATGTGTCTTTATCAAAATTAAAACCTTTTTTCTCAAATGAAATTTTGAGAAAAAAAAAGATAATGGTAAACCACAAGTTGAAACAAAATATTTTTGAAATTTCAGAAGTATGAAGAATATCAAATACAACATTATGATAGACCCAATGTAATTAAATGTCTATAGAAAAGATGGTTTGACAATTTATGTATATGTACATATATAATCAATTGAAAAAATACAAATTATAATTATGATATATTACACCAAATTTCAATGATTTTAATTAAAATAAGGAATGCACAAAGTAACTGATAGCTTCCAAGATTTAATGTGGGTATGGAATGATACAACCATTTTCCAAAACAAGCTAGTGGTTTTTTCAAAAGCTAAATATATGCTTATCACTTCAAAGAGCAATTTTACATATTAGTGTAATATCCAATAAAAACTAAATGTTTATGTACTTATTCTTTTAGGCAAAATTACATGTAAATACTTATGTTAATTTTACTCACAATTATCTGATACTGAAATCAACTGCTATAACCTTTATGGATAAAAAGTTAAATACCTGATATGTTTCCAACTATTGCAATCCTGCTTAAGATAAAAAAGAAAAACCAATTGCTACCAACCTTTTAGTGTATTATACAATAAAGATCAAATTTATAGCAAGGCTAACAGGGAATCAGATTACTTGATAGGACTGCTTCATGCCTTGTTTGGTAACTACATATGTTTGCTTTTGTTTACCAAAATAACTGGGAGCACAATTAAAATATTTTTTGAATAAATTAAGTCATGTTCCAATAAATCTGTCTTACCACAAAACTACAAAGGAAACATAAATATTTATTTCAATGTCAGTATTCATTATGACACTTAGGTACACAAATATGTATTGTCTTCAGTTTTGTTTGCTTATTTTCAATGATAAATCCCTAACAAAAAGCTGGGTGGTAATAGTACATACCATTTCTTCTTTTTTATTATGAATAAAGTCTCATTTTTTTCCATGTTTCTCATTATTCAAATTCTCTTTTCTCTGCACCCCTCCCCTTCAGTCATGTGTCAGTCACCCTCTTTTCTCCCCATCTCCGTAACTCCTCCCCAGCAGGGGCAGGAGGTCCCAAGGTCCCAAGGTGGCTTTGTTCAACATCCACTCCAGACAAATCAGCTTTCCTCATCCCAAAATCAAGACTGGGTCACAAGTTCCTCTGAAGAGAATGGGCTCCAAGGTGTTGGTCCAAGGAGCTTCAGATCCCAAGCTATTCAGTGGTTGTGGTTTGCAGCTTAGATATGCTTTGCTTTTTGTTTAAAGTCCACTAATGAGGAATACATCCCCTTTCTTATCAACCTCGGACCACCTACCTAGAAGTAGTAATAGTCACAATGAGGTAAACCTTCACCTATTTATTCTTAATCCAGAAAATGCCACAAAGACTTGCCTGGAAGCCAGTCTTATGGAAATATTTCTTCCTTGAGGTTGCTTCTTTGACAGATCAGGTACTGTAAATGATGTTGTATTTTTAATTTGATTTTCAGAAATAATGACACTTCATAAGCTAGAAAAATATAAGTAAGAACTTTTTAGATTGTAGTGCCATGTCTAAAAGGCACAATAGTTGAAGCTTTACAATATTGCATACTGGAAACATCAAGGGACCCTTCTCTAAGGATGAAAGGGATAGCCTTTAAGCTGTTTTAGTGGGCTGAGCCATTTTCTTGTCCTCAAATAATGTCATTGCTTTTCTTCATTTGATAACTTGGGCAAATTATTATTTCTTTCAATGTGGGCCTATTTTGTCTCTATTTGTAAAATGAATATGGGGATGATAATATAGTTTTGATGAGAATAAAAAAGACACATCTTTTATAAAGCACGTAGAAGACTGACATCCCATCATAGGTAACTGAAAAGTTGCATGCTTTCCCCTCTCTCACTCTGCCCTCACTTTCCTCACTTTGGTGATTGAAACGAAGTTTCATCCAAACCTCTAGGTATCCAAGTGCTACGATGAGAGGTACATACAAACACCTCTATGTTAGAAAGGATGGTTGAGGAGTCTCGTTCCTGGTTTAAAGACCATATGAGTTTTTCAGCTGTTACTACTATGTTACTCAGGCTTTACTTGGCATATCTTCCTAGATAAAGGTGTTCATTCCACTTGACATACTGCATTGATTTATCTTGTGTGAAGAAAAGTTGTATTTTGGAGACTCTGAAATCTTTGGTTACTTCTGTTTTTAAGCACATTGATCAGGTGTCTGCATGTATAGATTTTTGCATATTATGCCTAGAATGGGTGCATTTCTCTGGGACATTTGGTTATTCCTCAATAAAACAAAAAAGTCACTGAAGACACTCAATTGGAATTCAGTAGTTTTTTAAAACAGCTAATACCTCTTTCTTTATGTCCTAAACAGTGAAACTCCCTTTCCATCTCTGAAGACCACATAATCTTGACCTGTATGCTCTCCTGGGAGTATAAAAGAACAAGAAGTTAGTGATTTCTCAGTATTTGAGAAGCTGTCAGATAAGATTCATTGAAATTACTATATCTCTTGTTTTAGATTGCCAGTTCATCCTCCATTTCTCTCTCTTCCAATTTATAACTTCTTGACCTTTTGTTGGTTATGAAGTCATCATCATAACACTGTGATACTAATACATCTGTTCACTCTCTTTCTTTCTATATTTTTCCTTGCTCCTCTCTGTCTCTCTCTTTGTCTTTCTCTGTCTCCTTCTCTCTTTAACAAGCACCCACACACATATACAAACACATACACACAACAAACACAAACTCGATGTTGAGAAATCTAGTTAATATCAGTTCATTGTGTGGGAAAGTTTAATATCACTAACAATAAATCATGATGAAATCATGTACTTGCTGATTTATTGCAATGAGTAGGACCTTTCTCATCTTCAGTAATCTTCAGTGAAGCTCAGAATTCAATTATAAGAAAATATTGGGTAATAAAAAAAGGAAGTTTTTTTTTTTTTCAAAATATTCAACTGAGTATTTTCAAAAGTGAAAAGTCACAGTCAATGGGAAAGATTCAAAACAGTCACTAATCAGAGGTCAAAGGGAAATTATCTTTAAATTGAATATGATCAAATTATCAAGACAGATTGGATTATAGGACTGAAGATAGACAATGGTCATGTGAAATGAAAATAGCAAGGTAGGTATTCAAATAGCAGTTTAATTATTATGTCATTGAACCTGCCTTATAAAAATAACCTGGAATATAAACTATTGATAATAGGAAGTGAGAGAGCTGGAAGACTAAAAATAACTGTCATTACTATATTAAATGCTTCTAAAATTTTACTTAAATTTTAAAAATTCTAAAGTAAAATGTTTACAAATCAAAAATATTGATATAAATGGATTGTAAGTATTGAATTAGTTGGTATTTATTGTTAAAGTTGTGACATTATAATTGCATCAATGCAAATTTTGAAGCATAAAGAGATTTACATAGGCTCAATATCTCTTCAAGAAATATGCTTATTAGCTCTAGGGAATGGCTATTCATTTTATATTGGAGTAGTCTGGAAAACATCTCATTCAAGTGGTCATCAATGCCTTAATGAGATTCAGTACAGAATTATGTTGTCTACTATGCGATGGGAAGCTATTTCAGAGCATAACACTGTGAAGGGATCATTTAGAAGTATATGTAATATAAGGATATCTTAATTCAAAATATTAAAACAGACAAAAACAAAGGATGGATTATTTTACAAACACTACAGTTCCAAATTTGAGGATGGAAGAAAGTTTTATAGATAACTGTAGGACGATAGGGACTGGAAAGAGTGCAGTCAACTGGACAATGAATAATTTGCCTAAGAGATTTCAAATTAAATGAAAGGAGCCTCCAATAGAAACAATCTACAGATGATATTTATTGTTCACTTCCTCCATGTCAAGTTCCAGAATGAGGCATTCATGGGGGATGTTGTATCCAGTAATGGGGAGATTGCCTTTATGACACTTATTATTATGAACATCAGTTTATGTCTCCAAATATAGAGCTATCAATATCTAACTCATGGATTGCTTGTAAGGATTCAAAAAGTTTATACATAGCAAACATATAAATATTGGTCATCATGTGAACCCCATCTTCCTACTTGAAAGCAAAATATTAAACAGAATAAGAACAATAATAAAATCCTCTTTCATACAATTGTAAATGAGTTAACTGTGAAATAGAAATAGTGTAGAAATAGCCTAAGGTTGCTTTTCTGATTAATACCAGGGCACTGATACAACTAATCTTAATAACTACAGCCTTTTAACTTTTACTCCTTTTCTCAGATATTACAATATCTTATGTGAAAAATGTTCCAAAGATAATACATTTAATAAGTGTTAAAATAAAATTGGCTATTTTCAGCAACAGCTTACATTACAAAGAAAGTAATAAAGGAATACATAATAAAAATGCAATAGTCACCCTTTTGATATTCTTATTTTCTACAGAAATTTAAAATTAATAGTTGAAGATGAAGAATGTATTAATGAAGAATTAAAATAGTATAAATTTCCTGATAGGTATACAAAAAATGCAGCAACTATGGATTCATGTTAGTTTACTGCTAACAAATTCTATATGTGGAATATTTTTCTCTTGTGTCACAGTAGATTAATAGTGAGCTATAGAATTTGTTTGTCTTGCAGGTACAACTTAATATGAATATTAACTATAAATACTGTGATGTCAAGCTTAGATTATTAGAGGATCATCTACTTTGTAATACCTGTGGTTTACAAGGCAAAATTGATTAAAATTGTATTGTCTATAATTGACTTAAAAGTCCTTGTTCAATATCTACACAGCTGTTTTTCTTTTAAAACATCAACATATGGATTAAACTTTGGAGTTTGGTAAGTCATGATCACATGTATAATATATGGGTAGAGGAAGTCGTTCCCATACCACCCGACACAATAATTCTAACAAAAGACTTTCAAAACAGCAAATATGAACAAAGGTCACTAAAATTTGACACAGACAGAAATAATACATCAAGGAAGTCCAACAATACTTGCTTGGTTAAATTTACACAAACACTGGTTAATAAATTGATAAATGATTCATTTTTTAGCGAAGCCTTGAACATGGTATTTTTTTTTATGTTACTTATTTTACCAATGAATTTGAAACAGGCTTAATATTACTTCATGAACTATAAGGTTCTTGAATTTGACTACAGTTAAAAGTATAATCATCTATAACATAGTAATAAATTATATTTTATATATTTTTAATCATAATAAATCCTAGTAACACTTTGAATAAAGATAATAGTTGATTTTCATTAGACCGTGGTCAAAATATAAGTGACAGAGAAATATTTCTTCATCTGTTTTATGTGTGTAAACAATTAGCACTCCATTAAGATGTATTCTTTGAATAATGTTCAAATGTTACAAATATATACATTTTATTTTGCTACCTGAAAGTAATTGAGACAAATGCAATTAAGACCTATATATCAGCTTACTAATATTAATACATGTCCTTTTAAAATTTTCCAGCTGTTTAAGAACAACCAGCCATGCAATTGTTACTCAGTAACTAGGTTCTGAGTAAATGAGTTGATACAGAAAATGAAAACATCTCAGAATTTGAGAAAAACAGTTTTATGGTATGTACTGAAGTGGGAAATAAAGATACTAGAAGGTTAAAACAACAACAACAAAAACACCCTATGCTCATGAATCAAAAAAATTAATTTAAAATTTAACATCTTATACTCACTTGGTCTATGGGTTTAATTCAAGACCTTATAAATACAACTCCAATGCCATTTTCATTAGACATTGAAACCAAGCAATACAAAAATTCGTATGAAGGCACAAAAAACAAACTATTGTCAAAGTAATACTGATCAAAATATCTTGAGACATAGCACTGAACTTGATTTTAAATCACACAACAAGCCCATAGCAATTATAACCATGCTGTATTGGAAGAAAGACAAAAAAAGAGTCAAAATAGTTGCGGACTCTGATATACACCCAAGCAATGACAGTTGACTGATTTTTAACAATGATTTTATATATATATATATATATATATATATATATATTTATATATTAGAAAATAACTACAACTTCAATCGCTTCTGCTAGTAAAACATTATTGAATATGCAGAAAAAATGAAAAGATACTCTGCATGAACAATATTCAAATACAAATGTGTAAAAATCTTGATGTGAAACATGAAATTTGATACTTCAAAATTGCTAGAGAAAAGTTTTTAAATTGCAACTTTCAATTTTTAACTGAAAGCAAAACATTCTAGAATAAGATCTCAGTAGCACTGGAGGCAAGCTTAGCAATGACAAATAGGACTTTATGAAACAAAAGACATTCATATAGTAAAGGAAAGCTTGATGTAACTAAATAGAAGACACAAATACAATGAGCACAAAAATCCTACACATTGTGAAAATAATCAATTTAATTAAAAATGAGTCATGGAAAGAAACAGAAAAGAATTATAGATGATTTTTTAAATTTAGATTATAGATTCAGTACTTTTGATTTATATGTTTTACTTGTAGTCCAAGTAAAAGTAGGGAAAATAAAAAGGAGATGATTGGAGAGAGAACATACTAAACAAATGGTTGGTAGTAGACCTTAGGTGATTATATTTATGAGGGAGAATACAGGCAGACACAAAAGCAGAAAGGATCATGGGAGTAGTGGGAAATAAGAAAATGAAGAGCAAAACCAAAAGGGGCAATGGAAGCCTAATTTCTCACAAACCAACCTAGAAATTAACAAGGTTAGGGATAATACAACAAATGTAGGAGAAAGAGATTAATACCAGGCTAGAAGTGATAAGACAGATTTAAGGAAAACAGAGAACATAGAAATTAGTGGATGTGTTAATCAATACTAAGGATGTATTAAAAAATGGAAATCAAACTGAAATTCTAATAGTACTCCTCTGCATTGATGTACACTTTTGCTTCCCAAAGATATGAATTATTAAATGAAAGTCTCAAGTCCAAGCAGAGGACGTTGCATCCTTATGTGAGGCTCCATCGGATTGTCAAAGAACAAGGGAATTTGCCATTGCTTTTGGTTATCCATTACAACAACAAATTAAAAATATATTGTGGACAGTGCTACGAACTTTAACTGTAGGATATTGAGAAAAAAGAACCTCAAATTAACCAGAAATCTTTATTCAAACTGACATGCTTTTGTTTTATTAGAAGGTGATATATAGGCAGATAAAAAGGAACACCCCTCAGTTGTCTTTCCCAGTATTGGATACTGTATGCTGTAATACCAATCTATTGGGTAATATGGGTGGTATCATTGCCATACTGTTTGGATTTTAGGCTGTCTTCATAGGAGGGATTTTTTTTCCCTACTACTGTAATCTAGGTCAAAAGCTCATGTTAGTAGAGGTCATAGGTCTTATGGTAGAACCTACCATTTGAATTTTATTACATGGTCATGTTGTCAATTTGCCTTGTAATGATTTATGCTTGGTTTATACTGATAGACTTGACATTTCTTAACTTTAGTCAGAGAAGCTTCATATACAATGAACAGCAGTCAATAGATAGATGTATAACTTGTTAAACACTATGAACTAAAAAGTCCTAAAAAAAATAAAAAACCAAAGTAGGTCATCTTTATCAAATACTATTGATGACCAAGGCTTAGAGAATATCGCAGCAGTTGAAGCAGAGTGCAAGTTAAAAGCTGAAAGATTCGGAGAAGTATTATGAAAAGCAATTTCCTAGATGAGGCAGTTATTGCACACACAGAATTACAATAGCTATGGTTACCTGGAAAAGATCCATATAAGAACAAGCCAGAAAACAATCCTATCATAGATATGGCAAATTATATTGAGGAGCTAAAGGCTATGATTAATTATTGAGGGAGGGGGAAAACATTATTATTGTTGGAGTTGTAAACACTTCTAGGTGTCCAATGTCCTAGCAGTTGGCGATGTATGTATAAAAAGTACTAAATGAATTTAGTGAGTTGTTAACAAGAAAGGAATATGCAACTCAGAAGAGTTTCTTTGGTAGGACAACAGTTGTAAATGAGGAGGACAATAGTGGGGGAGTAATACATTATTTTATTGTATGTGTGTATGAAATTCTCAAGAATAAAACATATATACATTTAATGGACTTAAAACAAGTCTGTTGGATTTCAAGTATTAGTTCATTCCTAGTAATGTCAAGGTCTTGTCAACAACCTTGGAGCCTTACAGCAGCTAAAACCTAAACAAACTAAGCCTAGTTTAATTCTTGATTGTACTTAATCTATATATGTCTGGGGATCATGATGTTAGAGACTGAAAATGTCAAAAAAAATCTTGCTGTCTGTATCTAACTTTGTCATTTGTGACATAAATGATTGTAAGGACAAGTAGATAAATGTAACACTTAGACTCACAATATGCTGATGAAATATAGAACATTATCAGGTTAGGCAGGAATATAGGGTATAAAAAAGAACCTCTTAGGTTTAATTTATTTCAGAGACATTTTATTTAAACTGACACCAACATGATCACCTTTCACTTCTTGGTGGGTAGACAGAAAAATCAAATTCAATGATTGAGTTTTCAAATACTTCATAACATATTGGAGGAAGAAATTTGGTAACACAGAAAATAGCTGAGAATATTTTAAGATGAGTCTTTTACTTAAAAAATAAAAATAGAGAGTGTGAAGTGCTTTTAGAAAAAGAAATTCTATGTATGATAAAACATTTTGTTTTGTAGAAATCAATTTAGAAGCACATTTTCAGCATCATGAAGATATTTTAATATTTTTTAAAATAGATATTTAACATATCTTGGAGTTTGCTTTCAAATTACATTCCCTCTAGCCTGCTTTCCAAGGTCTATATGATATTCAGTGTAGCTGATTATTCTGTAGCAGTGGGGTCTGCTCACTGTGAACTGTTTTTCTTCACTCAATTCATAATTCTGTCAGTAAAGGTAATAAGATTAAGCATTTTCAAATTTCTATCTATTTTAAAAAATAACAGATGCAATTTATATTTAACCAGTATAGAGAAATTTAGCTTTCATTGATATTTGTCCAACTCAAACTTTAATATGCAAACTTCATATAAAATACTCAAAAGACAGTAAGATGGATGTAAATGATGAGCTTCACTTGTAGTGGAATCCTGGGTTGATCTATGGAAGCACTAGTGATCTAGGCAATCCTAAAGACCTCAGAAGATCCAGCCCCTCATGGGGTGTGTCTAGGATCAATCAGGCCCAGGAGCAAAGACCTGACTGCCCTGTTCAGTTCCTGCTCTTTCAGGGAGGAAGTTGAACATCCAGTGTGGAAGTTCCAAATTTCCTAGAATAGCAATATCTTGATATCGATATCTTGATATCTCTAAGTCCTTGCTCAACCCCCTAATAAGTATTAATCATTGTATGGTATATTGTATATGAATAATTACAGCTATATCTTGCAGACCAGGCTGTCCTCAAACTCCTTGGATAACCCCAGCCTTCCACTTCATGCACTTACATGGGCAGAAAGAATTTGAGACAAGCTGTTTCACAAGTATTTACACATTTGGATCCTCATTACTCATATAAAAGCCAGACACAATATTTGATTGTAATATAAGTTTTGGGGGACAGAATATGTTAGGCCAGCATGCCTAAACAAATTAGCAAGCTACACATTTATTGTGAGATACTATTTTAAAAAGTAATGCAGAAAAAGAAAAATGTAGCAAGATAACTTGCTTCAACCTATGTTTTCATTATGCACTGTGGTTTTATAGTTACAGTAACAGATTATTCATATATACCAGAAACACACACACACACACATGCACACACATACAATAAGGTTGGGTATGATTAGGAAGACCCTTTAGGTTAACTTCTGTTATATACATATATGCTTACATACACATGCACATGCTTGTTTAATTAAATACATGTGTACACACAAATGCTAGTACACACACATTCACAAATATTTTGCATGTGTGTAAATTTTGATTTGTGGTTTTTATTCTCTAGTATGATATATTTTATTTATGTAAATTTGGAATGATAATACTATGTGTTTTAGTTTGAATATTAAATGCCCTCCATTGAACTTTGTGTTTCCTAGAGAGAGGTGTTGTTTTCGAAAGTTGTTAATCTTTAAAATAGTGGAGCTTAAGTGATGTTAAGTAGGTCAATGCTATTTTTAATGTCCCCCAATTGTTAAGCATCCCTACTACTCCCATACTACAGAGGCAATGTGACTAGATATCTCACTTTTTTGCTAACACATTTTCTCTGCCATAATAGATTACGTGTCATCAAACTGTGGGCCCAGATAAATTCTTCAATCCTTTATATTACATTTTTTCAAATTGTTGTTCACAACAAAAAAGTAGCTAATTCATTGCTATCTACAGCAGCTGTAAAAACGATGTACACAAGGATCACCAATGTGGGAGATAATTTATATTCTATAAAGACAAACTATAATATATTAATCAGCATTGCTTTTACTCAGAAAATGGCCTATATTTCTTTGAAAGTGACTTTCACCTTGGTATCAGATCTCTTCTTCCTTTTTTCTACACTCTTCTTTCTCTCATTGTCCACACATTCACTACAGTACCCAATTTGACTCTATACGGATAATAAAAACATGTTACCTAGCATTACTGACAGAAATAAAAATAAATTCTTTCTGGTAACTTTTTGACAGTGATAAAAGTATATAAGAACCCTAAAATTAGTATCCTATAATTAAATGCCACCATGAACTAAATCAATTTTGAATATATGTACCATCATTTTGTGGTCAACAGCAGATGTTCCTTGATATCTAACAAAATGTACAAGATTGAATGAAATGGTAAGTTGAAATATTTCATAAATATATTTTCAATATATGTAATTAATGGAAAAGACTACAATAAATGGCTTGCACTTATAAGTGTGGCAATAACTGAGATGGAGAGACACACAGAAAGAGTCATACACAGGGAGAGACAGAAACAAAGACAAAAATGGTAAGGGGAGGGAAGAAGATGGCAGTGAGAAAATGGTGTGAAAAAGAAAAAAATAGAGAAGATACAAAGAAAGGGAGTCTACCTCTATGAACTGGCATTGTCCAAGCCATTCAGGAATAACATGGTAGTTCTGATAACTGAGCAGATGCCATAGGTTACCAGCATAGTATGTGGCTCAGTCCACATTATTCACCTCTTCCCCACTGTGGGGTGAGTGATTGGATGTATACCAACTGTGGTAAGACTTTTGCAAGATGAAGCACATGCAACCTAGAAGCAATAAGCACCAGTCTACATGAGAAACCACTTCCAGAGGATAAGAAATAAGAGGACAAAGTTCCATAGCAACACAAAACTGGTAGCCTGTTCTTCAAGGTTTGCCTCAAAACAGGTGTGGTGCTAATTAAATTTGAGGCAGAGAGTCAACAGTCACTTTTCAAATGGCTGTCAAATCCAAGCATATAAGTGTGTCAGGAGAATTTTTTGCCCAGCAGTAGTGAGTAGAAGAGGATTATGTACCTTGGTATACCAGGCAACTGGATTATAGTTTGTTATTAACTATTGGATCCTGATAATTCTCTGCTTAATTACATAATGATTGTGCTACAGTCAACACTTTAGGTTGGTTTCCTTATAGAAATGACAAAAATTAACCAATTGAACTTCCTTCTTAATTGAAGAGGAAAAAGAGCATCAATGAGGTAAGCTAAAAATGCTATACTGCTCTTTCAAGCCAAGATACAGTTATTAATGACTCTGGAAACCAAACTGATATAGATAGTTTTAGTCTGAAGTTTCTGACCCATCCGGGCCCCTTGATTCAAACAAAGCACTCCTAATTATGGTCCATAAAATAATTATTCAGAGGCCTAAATTCTTACAAACTATTTTGCCTATGGCTTAGGCTTACTACTAGCTAGCTCTTTTAACCTAACCCAACATTTCTATTAATATATGTATGTATGTATGTATGTATGTATGGACCTATGGCTATATTTGTGTTCCATTAAATCTTGCTTCCTCAGTAGCACCCTGTAGTGTCTGTTTGACACTGCCTTTTTTCTCCTTATCTGGAGAATTTCTCTCCTGCATGCAAGCTGCTTTGCCATAGGCCAAAACAACCTCTTTATTAATAAATGGTTATCAAGTATATTAACAGTGTACAGAAAGACATTAAATATCAGATAGTACCTGTGACAGAATCATCACAGAGTAAAAATGAAAGAATTTATTTGGAGAAAGAGCATCACCTAGCAATAAATATAAGAATTGTTTCTTATATGAGGAATTTTTAACTACGCAATAATAATTTTGGTTTGACTCTATATTTATTCTTAGTAACAAAGTAACACCCTATAGCAATTCTCTACTCTTCTGTAAAAAATAATCAATATGTCAGAATAAGTATTAATGAATGAAACCAATATTACTCTGTTTGCATTGGCATAAGCTTATGATCCCCCTACATTTCTAAAATTTATTTATAATGATACTTGATGCTATTTGTGGCTATTATAAAGGGTATTGTTTCCCTTATTTGTTTTTTAGCCCTTTTATCTTTAGTGTATAGGAGGGCTACTGATTTTTTTTGAGTTGATCTTGTATCCTACTAAGTTGCTGAATGTGTTTATCAGCTGTAGAAGTTATCTGGTAGAATTTTGTGGGTCACTTATGTATACAATCATATCATCTGCAAATAGAGATAGTTTCAATTCTTTTTTCCAATATGTATCCCCTTAAACTCTGTTCATTCTCTTAATGCTTTAGCTAAAACTTTGAGAACTATATTGAAAAGCTAAGAGGAGAGAGGACATCCTTGTCTAGTTCCTGATTTTAGTGGGATTGCTTTTTGTTTTTCTCTATTAAATATTATGTTGGTTGTTGGCTTCTTGTAAATAGCCTTTATTATATTGAGATATTCTCCTTGTATTTCTGATCTCTCCAGGACTTTTATCATGAAGGAGTGTTGTCAAAGCTTTTTCAGCATCTAAGGATATGATCATATGTTTTTTTTTTCCTTCAGTTTCTTTATATGATGGATGACATTTACGTTTTTTGGTAGGTTGAATCATACCTGCATTTCTGGGATGAAGCCTAATAGCCGCAAATAGCATTAAATACCTTGGAGTAACTATAGCCAAAGGAGTAACAGATATATTTGACAAAACTTTAAATCAATGAGGAAAGAAATTGAAGGGAATATCAGAAAATGGAATGATCTCTCATGTTTCTGGATAGGTAGGATCAACATAGTAAAAATGACAATTCTACCAAAAACAATCTACAGATTCAATGCACTTCCCATCAAACTCAACACAATTTTTTACAGAGCTTTAAAGAGCAATACTCAATTTCCTTTGGAATTACAGGAATGCCAGGATTGCCAAAACAATTTTGCTCATTGAAAGAACCTCAGGAGACAACACCACCACTGACTTCAAGTTACTATAGAGCAACAGTATTAAAAACAGCCTGGCACTGGAATTAAAACAGACTTGTGGAAAAAAGGAATTGAATTGAAGACCCTGACATAACTCAAGAACCTATAAACCCTTGATCTTTGACAAAGAGACCCAAAATACTCAGAGTAAAAAAAGATAGTATCTTTAACAAATGGTATTGGCATAACTAGATGGTAGTGTGCAGGAAAATGAAAGATTCAAGCCTATCAAATCCAAGAGTACCAAAGACCTCAACATAAACCCAGCCACACTGAACCTGATAGAAAGGAAAGTGGGAAATACTCTCCAATGCATTGGCACAGGTGAACTCAGTAAATATAACACCAGTAACACAGACACTAGGAACAACAATCAATAAGTGGCACCTCCTGAACCTGAGAAGCTTCTGTAAAGCCAAGGACATAGTCAATAAGACAAAATGACAGCCTACAGTGTGGGAAAAGATTTTTACCAATCCTACAAGTGACAGAGGACTGATCTCTAATATATATACAGAACTCAAGAAAATAGAGCTGAAAACTTGAATAATCCAATCAAAACATGGGGCTCAGAACTAAAAAGGGGAAGTCTGGGCAGAAGAATTACAAATGGTTGAAAGGCACTTGAGAAAGTTCTCAACATCTTTAGTTCTCAGAGAAATGCAAATAAAAACAACTTTGAGATACTACCTTACACCTGTCAGATTGGCAAAAATAAAAGACACAGATGACAGCATATTCTGAAGAGGTTGCAGATCAAGGGGAACACTCCTCCATTGTTGGTGGGAATGTAAGCTGTTTTAGCTACTTGGGAATGCAGTATGGCAATTTCTCAGAAAACTGCTAATCAAACTCTCCGAAGACCCAGCAATACCACTACTGGGCATATTCCCTAAAGATGCACATTTACACTCCAAAGACATTAGCTCAACTATGTTCATAGCAGCAGTATTATTCGTAATATCAAGAACCTGGAAACAACCTAGATTCCCCTCAACTGAGAAATGGATTAACAAACTATGATACATTTATATAATGGAGTACTACTCAGCAGTCACAAAAAAATGATATCCTAAAATTTGCAAGAAAACAGATGGATTTGGAGAATATCCTCCTGAGCAAGTTCTCACAAACTCAGAAATATAAACAGAGTATGTACTCACTCATTGTGGCACTTCAAACAAAAAAAGCTTAGCATGCCCAAGCTGCAAACTACAACCACTGAACAGCTTGGGATCTGAAACACCTTGGACCGGAACCTTGGAGCCCATTCCCTCCAGAGAAACACCTGATTGAGTCTTGATGTTTGGGTGAGCAAAGCAGATCTGCCAGGAGTGGATGCTGAGCTAAGCCACATTGGGTGAGACCTTGGGACCTCCTGCCCTTGCTGGGGAGGAGATGACCTGATAGAGAGAAGAGTGAGTGGCTGGGAGTGGTTGGAGGGGGAAGGGAGCCTGATAAAGGGGATACAATGACTTTTTTTCAATAAAGAAAGAAAACATAAAAACAAAACAAAACAAAAAGAATGATACTTGAGATCAATCTGGTATGCAACCTAGGTCATAAAATTTACTCCTTACCAAAAAAAGTATTTTCTTTTAGTTTGTGAGGACCAGTAGACCCTCAAAGGAAAATTATCTCTTATATTTTCAGCATACAATTACAAAAGGCAAATGTTTTTAAGTTTTATAGTGGAGTTCAGCCAGGCATGTGTCCTCCCACAGAGGATGAGCCTTCCCCCCTTTCTCCTCTGTTCTTTCTCTCAGTTCTTAAGCAGTATGTAAGCCACACACATAGACATATGCAAATTGCTGCTATTAAATCAAGTATGAGTGCTTTAAGCAGATTATATGGTTAATCATTATGATATTAAACTGTATGGCAAGCACTGTTTTATGTGAACTCTTCAAACAGTAACAAAATAATGTATGTATAACCAGGGCTAACACATAAAAAGACATGTTCAGTTAGTAACTTGGTGATATCTAGAATGAGTTGTCTAAAAAATTTCATCTTCACTTTGAAACTTTTTGATTATTAATAACTGATTCGTTTTTAGCAAAAGAACCATAATTTTTACAAATAATTTAACAGTTGCATTTACTGAAAATACAAATACAAATTAATCTCAACTGTTTATGGCATGAAATGCTATTGAATATGTAATTTAATTATTATGTAGGAAAATATATTTCCACTTTTTTGGAATCCCACATAAATGAGACTATGAAGAGTGATGGGCATCAGTTCACATGACACTTCTTCCCTGATCATTCTTTAAAGCCCATTAATTTGACATTGGAAAGACATATTAAGAGTTGGCAGGAGTCAATATGATAGGGACATATGTGATGAAGGAAAAGGTGGATATTGCGTAATTAAATTTCACTTAAAATATAAAATAAAAGTTAAAATGACTTAAAAGAACAGGATGGTACAGGGATAAGCTAAAATTTTACAGAAAAATCTTGTAAAATAAATTATAGAAACAAAAGCAAAGTCAGACTAGGGCTATATATGAAATATTTCTAAACTGGGCCTGATGTCTTACACCCTCATCCTAGCACATGAGAGACAGTGGCCTAAGAATGTCTGAGGTTGAAGAGGTTGAAACAAGATTGATCTACAAAATCAGTTCCAGAACAGCAAAGCTGAGAAATTCTGTCTCCAAAACTAAACCAAAACCAAAATACAATCAACAAACAAATAAAAAGAAAAACCAATCCAAAGGCAAACAAAACCAAACTAAAAACTAAACAACCAACACAACCAACCCAAACAACCTAACAACCAACAAATAAACAAAGAATTTCTAGAGATATCAAGATCAGGAAAATTATCATTTTTGTACTAGTGATACAAAAGTCCAGGGTGGGGCTTAATAAATTACTTACAATTTATTAAGACAAGAGGAATAATTGTAGATTGTACATTTGAAATTGTTAAGTAATGTCAATGATTTTGTGAAACTAATGAAGAATGTAACTTTACAAGTGATTTTGGTGAGGATCATTGATAATGAGAAGACAAGTAAGTAGAATGATAGTTTTAGCATATGGTGGAGTTCAGTAAATTATTTAAAAACTTATGTCTTTGTGATGAAAATGGAGCACTGAAAGAAGTCTAATCTCTTGCCATAAGATAAGATTAAATTCTAATTTAGTATATGTTTACTTAAGGAATGTTTTTTATTCTATAAATGTATATATGGAATTATATAAATAGTATTGTGATATATTAAAATAATTACATGAACTTGCATTCTAATTCCATAAATATAATATACATATTTGCCTTTTTGTCTCATGTATTACTTTCTGTGTTTCTTTCTTTAATTATTCAGTCACTTATTTTTTCATAGATTAAGCCTGTCTGCTGATTCAGTGTAATTTGGTGCATTATAGTTTGGAACATTTTTGTGCCAAAGTGGATATTTGAGAACATCTTTTTTTTTTTTAATAGAAAATTGACCATTTTTTTTCTTTTTAAATTCTTTTTTTTAATTTTTTTTTATTTTTTCTTTTTTCAAGTTCCCTTTCCCCTCCCACCACATCTTGTCATTTTTCTTCTCTGCAACTCCCCATCCCCTCCCTGGGCAGAGAGCAGACAGTCCTATGGTCCCACTGATCCAATAATGCTTGGATCAGTCTCCACTCCTGGCCAAATCCAGTTTTGTCCCCTCTCCCTCAAGAGTGAGTCTGGTGTTTCTATAGTTGGAGTGGGGCTCGAAGGGTCAGTCCAGGGTGTTTCTGATCCCAAGCTGTTCAGTGGTTGTGGTTTGCCACTTGGGCATGTTTGGCTTTTTTTCTTGTTTGCTTGTTTAGAGACCATTAGTGAGTGAGTACATCCCCTGCTTATCTCTCTGAGATTGTGCTACCTCGCTCAGGAGGATATTCTCCAAATCCATCCATTTGCCTGCGAATTTTAGGATATCATTTTTTCTTACTGCTGAGTAGTATTCCATTGTGTAGATGTACCACAGTTTGTTAATCCATTCTTCAGTTGAGGGACATCTAGGTTGCTTCCAGGTTCTTGCTATTACAAATAATGCTGCTATGAACATAGTTGAGAACATCTTAAAACATTATTGATGTTTCTGATGAGAAGAGATACTGCTGGCATTTGATGAGTGATGTCCAGTGATTCATATCTGTATCCTATAAAGACAGAAAATCTAAGATACTTACAAAGAATTATGTGACCCCAAATGTCAGCAATGCTAAGACTGAAAGCCTCTGATATAATATAAGTGGTCTAATATGGAGCGAAACTTGTACTAGAAAACAATATTATTATTAACTTTAATGTAAAATTTGTGTGACGTTAGAAGATACAGTAATGTTCTGTAGGTAAAAAGCTGAATCTCCTGTCTTATTAGTGTAATTATCTGGAGTTAAGTGTAATTATCAATCTTGACTTGAGAACACAATTATAGCATACACTTTATGTATTTTCCTGTTAGTCTCAACGTATTTGAAGAACTTGAAAAAAAATCAATGGAATTTTTATAGAAGAAAGCTCTCTGCCTCAGCTAAAGCAGCTTCACCTGACAAGGTGCCACAAGAAAACAGGTCAATATTATTTCATTTGTAAACACAAACAATGCTATTATTACAGTGTTCAATATTTTAGGAACACACAAAAGTCTTTGGAAATAATAATAAACCACATATACAAATTTTCAAGCTTAGATTACTATATTTTTGTGTGTTACATTAAATAATAAAATGTTCTGTATTATGTATTAAAGATGCTTTGGATATCTCAGGTATACAGGAATTGAGTTTTGCTTTATGCCTTATAAATGAAAAAATGACCTAGTTTTTGCATGCTTCAAATCTATCTATACACACTTCAGAGGCCTGTGCATGTCAACTATCACATTTACTTGAGAGAGTTCAATGATGCTTCACTTCAAACTTCAGGGAGCAGGACATCACATTTCTTAATAAATACCCATATGTCCCACATGTCAACAGTCCTGAGACTGGTAATCCCTGCTTTAACATATATAGTTTAGTAATGATGCATATTTTGGTACAAAAGACCCCCTCATCCATTTCTCCCTCCCTTCCCCTCCCCCCAAAAAAAAGAAATGGGAAAAGAAAGAACAGTGATAAGAAACAAATTAAAATGTGTTGCAAATTGTGTTAACTGTGGTAACTAACTGGATGTGGGGAGTGAAGAAGCAAAGGTCTGGGTGACCTGTTTCTATCACATTTGGAAATCCGAATTGAATCATTTTGCTTACTTCACTTATCTCCCCCAAAAAAGCAAGGGCAGGAGGATGTATAAACAATTCTAACCCAGTCTTCAACAAAGTGTGCAGACTGATTGCTGTGGTTCTCAACCTTCTTAACGCTGCGATCCTTTAATACAGTTCCTCATGTTGTGGTGACCTCTGACAATAAAATTGATTTCTTTGCTGCTTCATAGTTGTAATTTTGTTAATGTTATGAGTTATAATGAAAATAGTTGATATTTAGGATGGTTTTAGGTGACCTAGGTGAAAAGACCTTTTGAACCATGAGGAATAGTGACCTAGGTCTTGAGAAATCTGGATTAGAGTCATTACTCTCTATTGTCACCCTTTCAAACTGTCCATATTCCGAGGGTCAAGAAGAAGAAGAATGCAGGATGGTGAAAACTGAAATGTGATTGGAAAAGTGATGGCACTCTGCTCAATGAAAATTTCCAGCTGCTAAAAGAAACTTCTCTTGCTGCTGTGTTCCTAGTTGCCTGAACACTTCTTCAGGAAATTCTGTGTGAGTTTGCAAATTGTGTAAGTTAATGTGCATGTTTCAGAAATGTCCCACATGGACTCATATTTCTGAATACTACTCCCAACATTATGGTGTTGTTAGAGGAGGTTTGGGAACCTTTATGATATGGAAAGTTCCTAGAGGAAACAGTTCACTTGGAGCATAGTTTTGGGGTTTACAGCCTCATGAGCTTCCTGCTCTTTCTGTTTCTAGCTGTGGTGAAAGTTGCAGTCTCTCAAAGGTCTGCTCCAGTAACTGGCTGCCATGCCCACTCAGCCCTACTTGAACTGTTTCTGAAACCATTAACAAAAATCAGCTCCCTCTTCTATAAATTAGATTTGGTCATGGTGTTCGTTTCCTTTCTTTTTGTTTTTAGCAAAAAATAACACACACATCATGGCTAGTTTTTTCCCTCTCGTTTTAGGACATTTTCCGGACTCAGCTTCATCAAAAGACTGTTTCATCAAACTCCTGATAGTAGAATGTAATCTTGAGAGTGACATTGTCATGGCCTTTACTCTGGAAATATACATCACACATCTTTCAGGTCATGACTTTTATGCCATTTATACTTATATCTAACTATCTTTATGTAGAGGGAACAGTAAAAAGAATGAGTTCACTTTCATAACTGTGAACATTAAAAACTAACTTTAGAGCCCCACTTGTATAAAATAGTTTGATTGCTCTTCTTATAATATCCTAAAATTGCCTACTAACATCTTTTGGAAGCAGATGTCTGCAATCAGTGAAGGAATCAGTGCTCCACTTCTCATCACTTTACATTGTCTTTGGTGTTTCCTTACATTTGGGTTTGTATTTCAGGAATTTGCCAGTGTCTTCCACTATCACCTTATCCATGTTTCCCTGCAATATACTTATCAATGCACATCTCCATCATTAGTCTTGAAAGCAGCACTAATAAATAGTCTTTCCTATTGTTACTATGTAAAGTCTATTATAAATTTTTAAACAGATTTTAATATCTGGTGTGTCAGACGTTCATTTATGAGGTAAATAAAGGCATGAGTGAGGAGAGATAGCAGACTGGCACAATGTTTAAGAAAAGGTAAAAATGGGTCAGCATTTTTTTTCATTTGAAGAGTATTGTTTAATTTTTATACAAAGCAACTTGGCCACCTTGATAACCATTACTTTTTGGTCTCTTCAACCCCAGAGGACATTTCATTTATAAAACATAATTTTTCACCCCATAAATGTCCTGTCTCTGATCCTAACATCTGCCCCACCCTGGTTTCTGCATAACACATAAAAATGCATATAGAAAATTAAAAGTCTAATGGTAATGTGGAAAAACAAAATCAGTCACATCCCTGAGCAGTTTTTCACAGTCAACTCCTGTCTCATGTAACCGTCCTATGCCTCAATTTGCTCAATGAGCAATAGCAACATACTCATTTTCAAAATTCCTTAATAAAACAAAGTGGAATCATTCAGCCAAGACTGAACAGGAAGCATAACACTTTGCAGAGGTTTCATTGTGCCATAATCTCTAGATTTCTAGGGATTCATTCTCTCCAGTTCAGTTTCAACACCACTGATGCTTAATTTCAAATAATCATCACTAGGGGTGTTATACACAATATAGGAGGAGAACCAGCAACCTTTTCATCTATTCATTACATGGCAACAGCAATTTCTTGGGCTTTGATGGGAAAAATGACTGAAGAGCTTGTCAAATATCCTCTAGAGAGAAAGTGACTTATCCTGAGCACCAAAATTAAACTTAAAATAAATATTGATCTCCTCTCTATTATTTGTTTCCTAATTCATATCACCTGTATCTTGCTATTTTCCTCTCTTGCAAACCCAACATCTAGTCCCTTCATATAGACAGGAAGGGCACAAGTGTGGAGTAAATGGTTCAACACAGGAGAGGATAAAGAAAAGAGAATAATAATAGCAGGGTTGTTGAATGAACTCTCATGGAATCAGATTACTATGTATACATGTATGAATGTGATTATCTGTATATATATATGTTATATGTATTGGGCTAAGGTATTCCAACAATTATGTTTTAGAATTAAATGTGACAATGGTACTTCTTATTAAATGTCCAACATTTAATATTATTAAAAAAAGTGCAAAATAATTAACTATTATCAACAAGTAAGTATAAGCATACAGGTACTCCAGTTTTATAAGCCAAGAACTTTTGATCATTTCTACATTTTACTTTCCCAAGCTCTAGTTTGATACTTTGGTACCACAAGTACTAAGACAAATATAATTAGTGTCTGTGTTTTACATTTTTTTTCATCAAACATGAATAGTTGCCAGAGGGAGCATGTGCCTATCTCCTGGAGGCTTGAGCAAGTGTTCAAATTTTTGGGGACTTTTTTAATGAACCATGTTTCCAATATTTTTTTCTTATATCCATGTATTCCTTTGTTCAGGCTCCCTTCCCCCTCCAACCACTCCCAGCCACTCACTCTTCTCTCTATCAGGTCATCTCCTCCCCAGCAAGGGCAAGAGGTCTCAAGGTCCCACCCAATGTGGCTTAGCTCAGCATCCACTCCTGGCAGATCAGCTTTGCTGACCCCAACATGAGGAAAGAATAAGGTATTTCTCTGGAGGGAATGGACTCTAAGGTTCCAGTCCAAGGTGTTTCAGATCCCAAGCTGTTCAGTGGTTGTAGTTTGCAGCTTGGAGACGCTAAGCTTTTTTTTTGTTTGAAGTGCAACAATGAGTGAGTACATCCCCTGTTTATATTTCTGAGTTTGTGAGAACTTGCTCAGGAGGATATTCTCCAAATCCATCCATTTTCCTACAAATTTTAGAATATCATTTTTTCTCACTGCTGAGTAGGACTCTATTGTATACATGTATCATAGTTTGTTAACCCATTCCTCAATTGAGGGGCATCTAGGTTGTTTCCAGGTTCTTGCTATTACGAATAACGCTGCTATGAACTAATGCCTAGTTCAATGAACTAGTTGAGCTAGTGCCTTTGGAGTGTGAATGTGCATCTTTAGGATATATGTTTAGTGGTGGTGTTGCTGGGTCTTTGGGGAGATTGATTACCAGTTTTCTGAGAAACCACCATACTGTATTACAGAGTGGCTGAAACAGCATACACTCCCACCAAAAATGGAGGAGTATTCCCCTTGCTCCACAACCTCTCCAGCATAAAGCATAGGCTGTCATCTCTTTTATCTTAGCCAAAATGACAATGTAAGGGGGTATCTCAAAGTTGCTTTGATTTGCATTTCTCTGATGGCAAAAAAAATATGTTGAGATCTTTTTCAAGGTCCATTCAGCCATTTGTAATTCTTCTGCTGAGACTTTCCATTTTAGTTCTGAGCCCCATTTTTTTTATTGGGTTATTCACGGTTTTGGGCTCTAGTTTCTTGAGTGCTCTATATGTTTTAGAGATCAATCCTCTGTCACTTGTAGTGCTGGTGAAAATTGTTTCTGATTCTGTAGGCTGTCATTTTGTCTTATTGACTGTGTCCTTGGCTTTACAGAAGCTTCTCAGGTTCAGGAGGTCCCACTTATTGATATTTGTTCATAGTGTCTATGCTACTGGTGTTGTATTTAGGAAGTGTTCAGCTGTGCCAATGCATAGGAGGGTATTTCCCACTTTCTTTTTTATCAGGTTCAATGTGGTTGGGTTTATGTTGATGTTTGATCAATCTGGATTTGATAGGACTGGATCTTGTATTTTTCTACACACTACCATCCAGGTATGCCAACACCACTTGTTAAAGATAGTATCCTTTTTACACTGAGTATTTTGGGTCTCTTTGTCAAAGATCAAGTGTTCATAGGTTTTTGGGTTTATGTCAGGGTCTTCAATTGAATTCCATTGATCTGCAAGTCTGTTTTATTGCCGGTGCCAGGCTGTTTTTAATACTGTTGCTCTACAGTATAACTTGAAGTCAGGGGTCATGATGCCTCCTGAGATTCTTTTGTTGAACAAAATTGTTTTAGCAATCCTGGTTTTCCTGTAATTCCAAAGGAAATTGAGTAATTTTCTTTAAAGGTCTGTAAAAAATTGTGTTGACTTTGATAGGAAGTGCATTGAATCTGTAGGTTCCTTTTGGTCGAATTGTCATTTTTACTATGTTGATCCTACCTATTCAGGAATATGGAAGATCTTCCATTTTCTGATATCCCCTTCAATTTCTTCCTTCAGTGATTTAAAGTTTTGTCAAATATATCTGTTACTTCTTTGGTTATAGTTACTCTAAGGTATTTAATTCTATTTGCATCTATTATAAAGGGTGATGTTTCCCTTATTTCTTTTTCAGCCCTTTTATCTTTAGTGTATAGGAGGGCTACTGATTTCTTTAAGTTAATCTTGTATTCTGCTAAGTTGCTGAATGTTTTTTATCAGCTGTAGAAATTCCATGTAGAATTTTTTGGGTCACTTGTGTATACAATCATATCATCTGCAAATAGAGATGCATCTCCTTTTGTTGTCTTATTGCTTTAGCAAAAACTTCAAGAACTATATTGAATAGATAATTGGAGAGAGGACATTCTTCTATAGTTCTTGATTTTAGTGGGATTGCTTTGAGATATTCTCAGTAAGTTAGATGTTGACTGTTGGCTTCTTGTAAATAGTCTTTGTTATATTTAGATATTTTCTCTGCATTCCAGAACTCACCAAGACTTTCATTATGAAGGAATGTTGAATTTTGTCAAAGGCTTTTTTTGGTGTCTAAGGAAATGATCATGCTTTTTTTTTTTTCCTTCAGTTTGTTTATATGATTCGTACCATTTACTTTTTTTCAGATGTTTCACCATCCATGCATTTCCTGGATGAAGCCAGTTGATCATGATGATAATTTTTTATGTGTTGTTGTATTCAGTTTGCCAGAATTTTGTTGAGAATTTTATCATCACTATTGATGATAGAAATTGGTCTGTAATTATCCTTCTTTTTTGCATCATTGAGTGGCTTGGGTATTAGGGTAACTGTGGCCCCATAAAAGGTGTTTGGCAATAATCCTTCAATTTCTACTGTGTGAAACAGCTTGAGCAGTGTTGGTAATAGCTCATCTTTGAATGCCTGTTAGAACTCTGGTCTGAAAACAACTGGACCTGGAGTTTTTTTTACTTGGGAGGCTTTTAATGAATGCTTCCTTTCCTTCAGGGTTATAGGTCTGTTCAGGTATTGAAACTCATCTTCATTTAATTTTGGTAAATGGTGCCTGTCCAGAAAGCTGTCCATATCTTCTAGGTTTTCCATTTTTGTGGAATATAGATTTTCAAAGTATGATGTGATAATTATCTGGATTTCCTGAGGATCTGTCTGTATGTCTCCCTTTTCTTTTCTGATTTTGTCTATTTGGATACTCTTTCACTGCTTTTTGGTTAGTTTGGATAAAGTTTTATTTATCTTGTTGACTTTCTCAAAGAACCAACTCTTTAATTAATTGATTCTTTGTAATATTCTTTTTGTTTCAAATGTATTGACTTCAGCTCTAAGTTTGATTATTTCCTTCTGTCTACTCCTTCTAGGTGAGTTTGCTTCTCACTGTACTAAGGCTTTCAGTTGTGCTGATAGTTCTTTAGTGTGGAATTTCTCTAGGTTTATCATATAGGCATGTAGTGCTATGAATTTTCCTCTCAAGACTGCCTTCATTGTGCCCCACAATTTTGGGTACCTTGTGGATTCATTTTCATTATATTCTAGGAATTCTTTGATTTCTTTCTTAATTTCTTCCTTGACCCAGAAGAGGTTCAGGTGCGTGATCATTAATTTCCATTAGGCTTTCTATGAATTTTGATGTTGTTGAACCCTAACTTTAAGCCATCGTGGTTTGATATGATACAAGGGCCTATTTACACTTTTTTTACATTTATTAATGTTTGCTTTATGCCCAGTTATGTGGTCAACTTTAGAGAAAGTTCCATGTGGTACTGAGAAATATGTATATTCCTTTGCTTTTGGGTGGAAGCTTCTGTAAATATCTATTAAATGCATTTGCATCCTAACCTCTGTTATACTCCTTATTTCTCTGTTGAGTCTCTCTCTGTTGACCTATCCAAGGGTGAAAGTGGGGTATTAAGGTCTCCCACTATTAGAGTGTAAAAATTGATGTGGGATTTGAGCTTTAGCAGTGTTTCTTTTGCAGAAATAGGTGCCCTTATATTAGGGGCATAAATATTCAGTATTGAAATATCATCTTGCCCATTTTTTTCCTGAGATGAATAAGCTATGTCCTTCATAGTCTCTTTGGTTTTTTTTCCTTTTTAAATTTAAATTTTTTTCTTCTTTATTTTGTATTTATCAAAAAAAACAGTAAAAAGAATTTTAAAAAAATGCCGAAGAGTTAACAATAACTATATAGAGGATAATAATCATAAGCATGGCTTATCAAGGGTGGAAATGCAAATAAGATTACTACACATATATTTTCTTTGTGTTCAGCTTTCCCTCTGAATTTTTTTTTTAAATTGATTTTAGTTTGAAGTCTACTTTGTTCGATACTATCATGGCAACCCCAGCTTGGTTCTTAGGGTCATTTTATTGAAAAAACTTCTCCCAACCTTTTACTCTGTGCCTGTGTCTGTCTTTAAGATTGAGGTGTGTTTCTTGTATGCAGCACAAGGATGGCTTCTGTTTTTGTATCCATCATGTTAGTGTGTGTCTTTTTACAGGTGAATTGAGTCCATTTATATTAAGGGATAGTAGTGACCACTGATAGATATTTTCTGTTATTTTTGGTGGTGGGTTTTATGTATTTCCTTTCTCTGGGCTTTTCTTCTGTGGGGTTATTTATTGTTTGTGGTTTCATGGGTGTATCTGGGATCCTTAGGATGGAGCTTTCCCTCTAATGCTTTCTGAAGGGCTAGATTGGTATATAGGTATTGTTTAAATCTGACTTTGTCAAGAAATATCTTGACATTAACACATTTATACAGTTTACTCCATCTATGGTGATCGATATTTTTGCTGGGTACAATAGTCTAGGTTGATAGCCTTGCTCTTTCAGTATCTGTATAACTTCTGCCCAAGACCTTTTTGCTTTCATTGTTTCCATTGAATGTCTGCATTTCTAGATAAGTAGACCCTTTTCATTTGCAGCTCTTAAAATTTTTCTTTGTTCTGTATGTTTTGTGGTTTGATTGTTATGTGGCAAGCAGATATTTTGTGGGGATCATGCTTCCAATATTACTGATAAGTCTTCACGATGCCTGAATAGAAGAAAATTATTGGCTGATAGTTTGTCACTTCCTTACATTGTTTATGATCAAATAGTGGCAATCAATTGTATACTGGAATTCTACTCAAAACACTATGTGGGAAGCTGCCAGTCCAAATTACTTTTTCTCTAACTCCCCTAAAAGGGCATGGGCACAGAACACAATGTCACATCTAAGCCATCTGCCACTAAATCAATTATTGTTCATGCCTACCGAGCCACAATGTATCCTTTTCTCCTAGCCCTACTCTTTATCTGTTCTATTTGTATGTCTTGCTTAATCATAATTTAATTTTTCAATATTCCCACACTCTGACAATGTAAAATTTACATTTACACAATTTCATCAAAAGGATTTATATCATCATATTATGTTGTATGCATAAGTAAATGCTGAAAGTAAATTAAATAGTAAATTCATAAGATTTTATAATATGCATAAATTTAGATCCATCATCCATTTTGCATGTTTGTGGTGCCCTCACCTTTAATGAATCTGATATGTACGGCCATTAACTTATTAACTTTTAAAAGATTTTTTTTTCTGTTTTCTTTTTTTTTTCCTTCTTTATTTTGTATTTATCAAAAAAAAACAGTAAAAAGAATTTAAAATGTGGAAGAGTTAACAATAACTGTACAGAGGATAAGAATCATAAGCATGGCTTATCAAGGGTGGAAATGCAAATAAGATTGCTACACATATATTTTCTTTGTGTTCAACTTTCCCTCTAAATTTTTTTTCCATCCCTGTATATCCTTATTCAAGGTCTCTTCCCCCTCCCACCACATCTGGTCATTTTTCTTCTCTGCAACTCCCCATCCCCTCCCTGGGCAGGGAGCAGACATTCCTATGGTCCCACTGACCCAATAGCGCTTGGATCAGTCTTCACTCCTGGCCAAATCCAGTTTTGTCCCCCCTCCCTCAAGAGTGAGTCAGGTGTTCCTATAGTTGGACTGGGGTTTGAAGGGTCAGTCCTGGGTGTTTCTGATCCCAAGATTTTTAAAAATTTTGTTTATTATATAAACAGTGTTTTTTTGATTTTCCTTTTTTGTTCTGCATGTTTATCTTCACACCAGAAGAGGACATTAGGTCTCATTATATATACTTTTGAACAACCATGTTGTTGCTGGGAAGAGAACTTGGGACCTCTAGAGGAGCAGTCAATATTCTTAATCCCTGACTCATCTCTCCAGCTCCAAGTTAGTAACTTTTCAGGTGTCTGCCCACAAGAATCAAGTTAACTGTTGCTTAGGACAAATATAGGACTGGTTTTCCAACTCCAAAGACAAATCCTCTGTCAACAGACTGTATTCAGAAACTCAGTAAATGAGTTTTAATTCGTTTATTGACAATTTTTATGTTCCCAGAGTTCTGATGAAACCTAGATCAAGCATGCGCATTCAGTTTATTCACTTGAAAGTTAGTTATCTGCTGGACAAAGCACTGTCACATCTGAATATTCTAAAACTCTACTGACAATTAATTTTTAGATTATTTTATGATATTATAATATATTCATATAATTTCACCCTTTTGATCACTTGTGGAGGTCCAAGTCATTCTGGTTTTCCTTGTATTATTAAATCACGAAACATTTATGAACTAGGCAAATACATTAACTAAAATTATGTAAATCAGAAATGATATTCAACATTAAAAATAAAAGCATGCATCCTGCATCAATATGACCTTGGTTAATTTTATTGGAATAAACAATAAAGTGTAACGTTATGTTTAGCTTTAAGTTATTTGCCTTAGGATCCATAGCTGTCAATGGTACACACATTGGAGCAGTAGGGCCATTACAATGTTTGTTTTCAAAGACAGCCGTCCCCAATGGTTGCATACATGATCTTTTCAAAGCAGAATTTCTGGAGAAATCTCTTACTGTTCTCAATTTTCGTTTTTCTTTTCTGTTTTTTGGCATGCCTAATTTTTCTTTAATTCTAATAAAGAAAACAAAAGCAAATGTGTGTGTTAAAGAGAGTTTTACTTTATTAGAATCAAACATCCTACCAGAATTGAATTCCTTCTCAGCACCTCATATATTTCTCTCGCCTGTCGTTTTTTCTTTTGATCTCCTTTCTACTTCCTCCCTCCTCCTCTTCCTCTTTCTTACTTCTCTTTTAATCCTTCCATTCTCCATTCTTTCCACTTTTTTGCTCTTCCTTTCTTTCCTTCTTTCTCTCCTTCCCAACATTTCATCTCTTCCTTTCTCCTTTTCTCCTTACCTTTCTTCTGCCTTCCTCCCTCTCTTCTTCCTTCTTTTTACATTTTCTATTCTCCTTTTCTGCCTTTCTTTCTCACTCCTTTCAGCCCACTCTTCCTTCTTCTTGCATGTTTCCTCCCCTTACTTTCATCCCTTCTCCTCATCCTCCCATCATTCCTCATCGCCCAAACCCTGTCTTTCTTTCTTCCTCTGTTCTTTTGGCCTTCCCTCCATCTTGTCTTTTCTGATTATTTTATTATTACTATTCTCATTTCTTCCTCCTGGCTTTTCCTCTCTCACCCTTTCACTCCTTCCCCTTCCTACTTTCTTTTTTCTCCTTTATTTCTGTTATTCATGGTTCTTCATTTCCCTTTTCTATGTTATTCATCTCCACATCCCTCCTTGCCATTTCCAGTCACTTTATTTTCCCCTTTGCTAAAATGTTAAATATTTAATAATATAAATTAGTAAATTTAATGATATGTATATATCTTAAAATTTTCTTTTTCACTATATTAGCATTATATATACTGGAGAGTGCTAATTATGCTTATAAATGGATGTGAGTTCTATATATTTTTTCTCATTTTTTATTAATAATAAAGTCTTGTTTGTTATTCATGTATCCCTTGTTCAAATGCCCTTCCCATCCTGCCCCTACAAGTCACTCTTCTCCCCATCTCCTTATCTCCTCTCTGGCAAGGACAGTAGGTCCTAAGGTCCCAGGGTGGCTTAGTTCAGCATCCACTCCAGGCAAATCCACTTCCCTCATCCCCACATCAAGACTGGCTCAAGTGTTCCTGTGAAGGGAATGGGCTCCAAAGTGCCATTTCAAGGTGCTTCAGATCCCAAGTGTTCAGTGTTTGTGGCTTGCAGCTTGGACATGCTTTGCTTTTTATTTAAAGTCCACTGATGAGTGAATACATCCCTTGCTTATCTTTCTGTGATTGTGAAACCTCGCTCATGAGGATATTTTCCATATTCATCCATTTGCCTGCAAATTATAGAATATCAGTGTTTCTTACTGCTGAGTGTAGATGTACTACAGCTTGTTAATCCATTCCTCAGTTGAGGGGCAACTAGGCTGTTTTTAGGTTCTTTTCTTCTTTTTCTTATTTTTTCTCTTTCTTTATTTTATTATGAATAAAGTCACATTTTCTATCCATGTATATCCTTATTCAAGGTCTCTTCCCTATCCCACCCCATCCAGTCACTCTCTCTTCTCCATATCTCCCCATCTCCTCCCCAGCATGGGCAGGAGGTCCCAAGGTCCCAATATTGCTCAGTTCAGCATCCACTCCTGGCAGATCCTATTTGCTCACAACTCCTGAACAGTTTTGGAACTGACACACCTGGGACTAGTACCTTGGATCCCACTCCCTCTAAAGAAACGCCTATGTTCTCTATATTAATTTATCAGACATTTTTGGAATCAGCATTTTATCCTGTGAATGTATCTTATTGCTTCAGATAGAGTTTATTCTGTAGCATCATGTCATGCACGCTGCACTCATACTTGTTTTGTACATTAAAAATTGAGGCACAGAAATTTTCATTATATTAAGTTGGCTTTACATTAAGATGAAATAATAACTTACATCTCTACTTTTGATTTGCTCTTCTGAACTACTGTTTTCTGAGGCTCAAAATTTTTTTGGATTAAAAAGTCCTATAGATTATAAATAATGGAATCAAGTTTTAAATGTATGGGCCCTCTGAGACCCAATTTTAAGACTTTCAGGGTTGTAGTGTCTTGTTTAATTGTAATTGTGCTTAATGATGCAGGATAAACTTAATATGGCATAAAATTTCAATTGTGCTGACTAGAACTGTGTTTTATCAGTTAATGGACATTTGCTACTTACACTGTGGATTAGAGTCCTCGATCCCATGTTGTGGAACTTACAATTACCTATAGTTACAGCTCCAGAGGAATCTGACGTTTCTTTTGTACTCTGGACATATCTGCACAAGTGTCACACACATACATCTTTAAAATATATAACTAAATTTTTATCACACCAATCTTCTGCATGTAAGACACATGAACAGTTAATTAATATTTGCTTATCATATCTCATATTGCACTTTAACATAACAGCATTTTGTTAATAAAACAACTTTCTGTCTCTCAACTTGAGGAACTGAAGATGAGCGTAATAAATTGATGGATGGCATATCTTCTAGTTAAGACTATTTATTTGAAAGTCAAAGGCAGGTAGATCTCTGAAAGTTTGAGGACATCTGGTCTACAAAGAGAGTTCCATGGCAGTTGTGGCTACACAGAGAAATCTTGTCTCAAAAAAAATGATTCCATAAAATTTAATATATTTTTTTTAATTTTTAACTTCAAAGCATCTGCTCTCATTTTTTTTTTATCCTTTTGGGGCAAAACGTTATATCCTAGAGAATATGTGTCATTCTCTCAGTCTATCACAACCAGAGTTTCCGATCTTAAAATCTCATTTGTGTATCCTTGTTCTAGTCCTGTGCTGTTTGACTTTTTTGATTCCCTGAGATATTAGACTGGTGAGATCTGAAAGCAGCTAAAGAAACTGAACAATAGAATAATAATTCTATTTTTATTTTATAAAGTGACATGTCATACAGTCCCACAAAATCACCTGTCTCACATTGTCCTGGACAATTCACAATCTCAGGTATAGTTTTTCTGACAGGGTGTTATGTATTTGAAGGTCATCTGAAGATGAACATTCAGAGTAGCTGCATAGAAATGTAGCATAAGTAATTATATAAAAATTATAAACATGTATACACATATACACACAATCATACACATTCACAGGTACATACCTACAGACATAGGTACACATACACATATAAACACACATGTACACACATACACATATATACAAACAAGTGTATATGCACACATGTATCCCTACACACAATTACACACATATAGGCAAAAAAATACTCAACTACACAGACACACATGGACAAATATATATATATATATGCACACACACACTATATATATATATATATATATATATATATATACCCATGTACACAAATCACATGCACAAACATTCACATATATATATAAATATAGGCATATATGAACATGTACATACAAAGAAACACACACATACATATATACATATGCAAAAACACACACTTCTACACACACATATTAATACCTACTCACATGCACATATATATACATATGCCTGTTGCAATCTATTTTGTACTACTATTATTTAAAATGATGACAATACATAGTATTATATATAAATCTTAATATATAAATTTCCTTTTATATTTTCATAAGTATATCTTATATTTATTTTATTTTTTTCTTTTCTTTAGATCCATTATTTTATTCTCAATGAGCAACAAACCAAGGCACACACTTTAAAATTCAGCTCTCCACTTCCTCCTTGGTTACTGGGCTTACATCCCAGTGACCTCAGTGTTAGCTTTTACCATGGATCAGAGCCCAGCACAGATGGTTGCCATTACCTGGAATTGCTTTTAAAAGTCACCAGGTACATTGTGGATGAGGATATTCCACAGCTGTTCTCAGAGAGCAAGCACACTATTTTAATTGCTCAGGAATGGAAAACCCAAGTTTAACTTTTCTTGTCCCAAACTGTATGTGGAAAGTTGCTTTAGTCACAAACCATGGCTCAAATCAGGTCTCCGATCACAACTTCTATAGTCCTGCAGGTCCAATATCAGCTGCTGTGTTGAATAAAATGACTCACCAATTGCTACCCAAGTGTTCAGGCACAACAGAAAATAGTTTTCTAAGCCATCTGAGAAATATTACTTTTTTATTGTAAAGACATTTCAAATATTTTCAAATTTTTATCCTCCCTCACTATTTCTTTTCTACTGTTATTATTTTTGTTCCTGATATTCACATAATACCATGATTATAGGTGTCACATTTTTAAAGATCACAGGTCAGCAAATTTATTCTCATTCATTACTCCTTCAATTTCTACTTATGCTTTCAAGGTTGATAATTTTCATGATCAGTGAAAAAGGAAGTGGAGGTCTCTTGTTTACCTAGAAGAATACAGACACAGATTTACAACCTTTGTCCACTATGTATGAATGTAAAACTTTTTGTCTACCACTGTGTATTTTTTAATGTATTTATGTTTTAATGTAGACATTTCTCTGTGTGGCCTTCAGAATTTGGTGGCAGGCAGATCAATATTGCAAAATGCATTAGTATAAAATTCAAGAAACATTTCTCAAGATTATATCAAAATATTTCAAGATGGTTTTATACTATATTAGATTCATTATTTTATTGTTGAATGACATTTATAATATAGTATATGTAAATGTATATCCTCATCTATCTACTATCTTTCTATGTATCTATCATATATAAGATTTTACATATATGTTAGATAAAATATAATAAAAAACAAAGACACTTTTGTTTTATGAGAATAAAAGTGATTTGCCTTATTTCTGGACACTATTAGAACAGGGTTTCATATTATTCTTTTTAATGTAAACAAAAGAAATGCAAACTGGTTGTTCACTTTGACTCACTGGAGCTTTAGAAATTCTGATCAACCTCCAAAGAAAATGAGGGCAAAGGAAGTTTAAAGATGGAAAAACAGGTGCCTTAGTTGTATTTTATGTTCAAATGAGGATCTTGATCCTACTACAGTGAAATATACTGGCAATAAATATTTTAAGTAATAGTCAGCAGTTTATCCAGTAAACAGATATTGGACAATGTATCTTTTCATGTTTCTACTGATTTATATAAAAAATAACTAACAGTAGTAACTTCTTGAATTGAAAAATTAATCACATTCATCACCAAATTAATATAGGTACAATTATTTCTAGGTAACTATTTCATAGAGTAGAATACATTATAAAAAGAAAACCTTGCAACAAACAAGAGACTGTCCACATATCCATACATAATCTGAAATGTAATATCTGCAAGTGATTTTATTGAGGTATGGTCACCAATAAGTCATGTCCTTATTTGCTTAGTGTGTATTTCTTATGTGTGTTTGTCTGTGTGTATGTGTGTGTGTGGTGTATTATATGTGTGTGTATCCACATGAGTGAATATCAAAATCCATGTACACACGTATGGACATGTGGATGTCAGAGATTTTTGATCTCTTCCTCTATTGCTTTCTACCTTATCCATTTGAGGCAGGGTTTATCAATAAACCTGGAATTTGATGTTTGCTGTCTAGGCAGGCTGGGCATAAATCTTTGCAATTCTCCTATTTTCACACCATCACCCAATCATCACTGGGTTTACCATTGTCAGATGTCAGAGCAGGCTTGAAGAGTGTACCCCGGAGTCAAATTCAGGACCAAATGTTTGTGCAGCAAGTGCTCATAATCATTGAGCAATCTATCTCCGTAGCAGTTTGCTGTGAAATCTTACGCTTGAATCCTGACATTTTTTGTGATGATATGTTATATGTTTAATAAAATCAGTCTGGAATATTAGAGAAGAGATTTACCCACATTGACCTATGAAGGTCAGAGAGTGTTAAATCAAACCTTTAATCCAAGCTCAAGAAAGACCAAGGAGTGGTGATCTATTTAAGTTAGGCATAGGAAGACAGAGCAGGCAGTAGAATTGATGAGGAATGAGGATGAGAAAGCTGAAATATAGCTGGGTGAGATTTGACTGTGGTGTTTCCTCTGTTTGATATTTCAGTCTTCCCTTGATATCTGACTCTGAGTTTCTTTTAATACAACCAGAATTTGTGCAACACATTTTTCTATCTTAGAAGAGTTTTAGTTGACACCATAGGATGATTTTTCTTTGAAAAGTTAGCCTTTGTTAATTAAAATTACAATATGATATAAATTTTGAGAATCTAAAAGTTTTTTTCTATATAACATTTGTTATTTCTAGTAGATAGTAAACATATATTGCCCAGTTAGTTACTATCATGAAAGTTACTTAAGATCAATAAATTTACCTATATCTTCAGGATTTCTCACCCCCAGGTATACACACACACATTTACACATGCACGCACACACACACACACACACACACACACACACACACCTTAATCCAAAATGTAATTAATTTAATTGATGCCTATTGGTTATTATGCTATACTCATCAATTGGTGCCTAGCCCAGTTGTCTTCAGAGAGACTCTATCCAGTAACTGTTTGAAACCGGTGAAGACACCCACAGCCAAACATTAGATTGAGCTCAAGGAATTATGCTAGTGAGGGAAGAAGGATTGAACTACGCAGAGGGGTCAAGGAGATCATTAAAAACCCCACAGAAATAACTAACTTGGGCTCACAAGAACTCGGAGTCTGAATTGACAAGCAGGTAATCTTCATGAGACTTACTTAAGTCCTATAAAAGTATGTGAGAGTTGTTTTAGCTTGGTCTATTGTGGGACTCCTAACAGTGGGAGGAGGGGCTATCCCTAACAATTTGGCTGCTTTGGGGGAATCCTTTACCTCATACTGTGTTGCCTTGCCCAGGTCTAATACGAAAAGGGAGATGGTTAGTCTTACAGCAACTTGATAGGCTATGCTTTGTTGATATCAACAGAAAACTTCCCCTTTCTGACCAGAACTAGAGGACAAGTGAATTGGGGGGCAATGGAGGTGAGGTGGGGCTAGAGAATCAGGGGAGAGTACAGAAATAATCTATAGTTGGAATATAAAATCATTAATCAAATTTTATTTTTAAAAAAGTTATAAAAATATATATTTTTGATGCTGTTCATTACAATGAGAAGGCAAAAGAGAATAAAAATAAAATGTACCATCTGATTCTTTACATTATATATTTCCAGTAAAAAAACAGAAACATCAAAGATTTCATCAATATTTGTTTCATTATTTTCAACTTGTTCAGGTTTATTTGAGTAAAGATCCTCTCTGTAAGCCCAGAAAAATTTTTTAACTACTTGAAATTGGAGCTGTTGTTGAAGATATTAAATTTAAATTGATGGATCAAAAGTAACTAGAGATATGTGAGAGTCTAGACAAAATGATAGGGTGACCCATAAAGTCATCCTTAAAACATCTTTAGCAGAAATGTGGCTGTGGAATTTAAGATGTCCCAGAGCTTTTAACTAAAGAATGGAAACAGGAACACAAGCCCTTGGGTCTATTTCTCAGCCTGTATCATTCTGTGTCTACTTAAGGGAACACTTTGAAATTTCTACTCTAATATTTTTGAAGGATAAAGGCAGTTCATGAAGCCTGAGAGAGTTTGAATTTTCTTTTCTGTGTTTTATTCAGCCAACCACAAAAGATCCATCATCTCTCTTGAGAATGTCAGGGATGGTGATCCTCAATGCCTCTTCTCTGTGGTTACAATGGAAATATGAAATGTAAGACACTTATCATTGGTGGTGATAGAAGGTAAAGGTTCCATATATTGTAGATTTTATCTTATTGATTCCTGATTCTAGGAGAGTCAGTTTTATTGCCAGCTTGGAACTATTAACATATACATTCTCCTATATATAAAGCCATGAAATGGTTAAAAATATTCACTTATGTCAGTCTTTTGAAAGAAAAAGAAGAAAGAAAAAATACAATTTCTAAATGTGGGGAAATATGGTAAATAATGCTTTCTGGGCCATTGGTCAGGATTTTCTAATTTTCAGTTATTTCATTTGTTCTATAGAAAAGCATTAAAAAGAGGCACATTATAAGTAAGCTTTAGTGAATTTAATGGCTCTAAAAAAATTCTTGAGTTCCATTTATGCATTCTTCCATTAGTATTTTAAGATTCTAATTGTGTTCCCACAATGAGTTACTCTATATCAGTCACTGACAGTTGACAATCAGGGTGGCTTAGAAATGAACATTTTTTTAAAAAAACATATCAAATTAGAATTTATATATTTAATAATGTCTCAAGGAAAGACAGTGAGAAAAGTAATTTGAGAACAATGTGGATTACCCAAATCTGCTTCTTATTATAAAACATTTCCAGAGACCATTACAGGAAAAACTGGGGATTTACACTGCAATAGATAAGCAGTCATATGCTCAAAGTTGATATTTTTAAAGCCAACAATGGAATTTTATATTCAATTCCAGACAATATTTTTTGATCTTTTTGTTCGACAAGAACTGAATGAGATGCACAGCTTCATGGGCAATAGAAAAAAAATTTATTCATTTTTGTCCCTATGATTGTACATGTCTCTAGATATTTCAGTACCATGATGGTATGCTTAACAGCTTCCTGAAACTATGGTACAATCCATTTAGGTAATAAAATTTTCCCTTAATAGCCCAGAGGGCTTGATGACCTCTAACTTGCTAGTATTTGTTTAGAATACCATAATCCATGTCTTAATTGTGTAGGTAGAAAGGCTGAACTGTACCTGCCATAAATCCTGCCTTTGGCAGCAGACCATCAAGTCCAGTATCAACAAACTTTCAAAATTGATGTCCAAAATCACCCTGTTAATGTTCCACATAGCTTTTAAAAAATGAGCACAGAAAGAAAAAGAACAGACTCACCTTAAAGTTCCCAAGGAGGAAAAAATGTTTGTTTCAAAAGGTCATAAAGCAAATATCAGCACATACAAAAAAAAATGGAAATAATCCCTTGTAACATATTGGACCACCAGGGCCTAAAGTTAGAGTTCAACAACATCAAAATCCAAAGAAAGCCTACCAACTCATGGAAACCAAATATCGCTCAGCTGAACCATCTCTGGGTCAAGGAAGAAATTAAGAAAGAAATCAAAGTCTTCCTAAAATTTAATGAAAATGAATCTACAACATATCCAAACTTGTGGGACACAATGAAAGCAGTCTTAAGAGGAAAATTCATAGATGCCTATATGAAAAACCTTGAGAAATCCCACACTAGAGACCTAACAGTGCAGCTGAAAGCCTTAGAACAATTAGAAGCGAACTCACCTAGAAGGAGTAGACAGCAGGAAATAATCAAACTTAGAGCTGAAATCAATACAATTGAAACAAATAGATCAATACAAAGAATCAACGAATCTAAGAGTTGGTTCTTTGAGAAAGTTAACAAGATAGATAAGCCCTTAGCCAAACTAATCAAAAAACAGAGAGAATGTTCAAATCAACAAAATCAGAAATGAAAAGGGGGACATAACAGTCCCCCAGGAAATACAGAGAATTATCAGATCATATTTTGAAAATCTGTATTCCACAAAATTGGAAAACCTAGAAGAAATGGACAGCTTTCTGGACAGGTACCATCTACCAAAATTAAATGAAGATCAGATTAATTAGCCTAACAGGCCTATAACCCTTAAGGAAATTGAAGCTGTCATTAAAAACCTCCCCCCAAAAAAAGCCCTGGTCTAGATGGTTTCAGTGCTGAATTCTACCAGACATTCAAAGAAGAATTACTACCGTTACACCTCAAACTATTTCACACAGTAGAAACTGAAGGAATATTGCCAAATTCCTTTTTTGAGGCCACAATCATCCTACTACCCAAGCCACTCAAAGACACAACAAAGAAGGAGAACTATAGACCAATTTCCCTCATGAATATTGATGCAAAAATTCTCAACAAAATTTTGGCAAACCGTATACAACAATGTATAAAAGATATCATCCACCACGACCAAGTAGGCTTCATTGTAGAAATGCAGGGCTGGTTTAACATTGATAACTGTAAATGTTATCAATCATATGAACAAACTAAAGGAACAAAAACACATGATCATATCCTTAGATGCGGAAAAAGCCTTTGACAAAATCCAACACTCTTTTATGATTAAAGCCCTGGAGAGATCAGGAATACAGGGAGAATACCTAAATATAATAAAGGCGATTTACAAGAAGCCAACAGCCAGTATCAAACTTAATGGAGAAAAACTCAAAGCAATTCCACTAAAGTCAGAACTAGACAAGGATGTCTTCTCCCCCCTTATCTATTCAACATAGTTCTCGAAGTTTTAGCTAAAGCAATAAGGGAACGAAAAGAGATTAAGGGGATTCAAATTGGAAAAGAAGAAGTGAAGCTATCTCTATTTGCAGATGATATGATTGTATACATAAGTGACCCACAAAATTCTTTCAAGGAACTGCTACAGCTGATAAACACCTTCAGGGATGTAGCAGGATACAAGATTAACTCAAAGAAATCAGTAGCCCTTCTATACACTAGAGATAGAAGAGTTGAAAAAGAAATAAGGGATACATTACCCTTCATAATAGCTGCAAACAGTATTAAATACATTGGAGTAACTATAACCAAAGAAGTAACAAACCTATTTGACAAAAATTTTAAAGCACCGAAGAAAGAAATTGAAGAGGATATCAGAAAATGGAAAGCTCTCCCATGTTCCTGGATTGGTAGGATCAACATAGTAAAAATGGCTATTCTACCAAAGACAATCTACAGATTCAATGCACTGCCCATCAAAATCCCAACACAATATTTTTTGGACCTTGAAAAAACAATACTCAATTTCATTTGGAATAACAGGAAAGCCAGGATTTCCAAAACAATCTTACTCAACAAAAGAACCTCAGGAGGTATCACCATCCCTGACTTCAAGCTATACTATAGAGCTACAGTAATAAAAACAGCCTGGTACTGGCATAAAAACAGACTTGTGGACCAATAGAATAGAATTGAGGATCCAGACATTAACCCAAAAACCTATGAACACCTGATCTTTGACAAAGAGGCCCAAAACATTCAATAGAAAAAAGATAGTATATTTAACAAATGGTGTTGGCATAGCTGGATGGAAGTGTGTAGAAAAATGCAAATAGATCCGAGCCTGTCACCCTGCACAAAACTCAAATCCAAGTGGATCAAAGAGCTCAACTTAAACCCAACCACTTTGAACTTGATAGAAAAGAAAGTGGGAAATATACTTCTACAAATTGGCATAGGCCACCACTTCCTAAATATAACACCAGTGGTACAGACACTAGACCAACAATCAATAAGTGGGATCTCTTGAAGCTAGGAAGCTTCTGCAAAGCCAAGGACACTGTCAATAGGACAAAATGACAGCCTACAGAATGGAAAAAGATTTTCACCAACCCTACAAGTGATAGAGGACTGATCTCTAAGGTATATAAAGAGCTCAAGAATTTAGAGCCCAAAACCTTGAATAACCCTATCAAAAAATGGGGTACAGATCTAAAAAGGGAATTCTCAGCAGAGGAACTACGAATGGCTGAAAGGCACCTGAAAAAGTGATCTTCATCTTTAGGTATCAGAGAAATTCAAATCAAAAGAACTTTGAGATACCACCTAACACCTGTTAGATTGCCTAAGATAAAAGGCACAGATGACAGCCTATGTTGGAGAGGATAGGAACAAAAGGGACACTCCTCCATTGTTGGTGGGAGTGTAAGCTTGTTCAGCCACTTTGGAATGCAATATGGCGGTTTCTCAGAAAATTGAGAATCAGTCTCCCCAAGGACCCAGCAATACCACTTCTGGGTGTATGCCCTAAAGATGCACATTCACACTCCAAAGGTATTAGCTCATCTATGTTCATAGCAGCATTATTTGTAATAGCAAGAACCTGAAAAACAACCTAGATGTCCCTCAACTGAAGAATGGATTAACAAACTGTGGTACATCTACACAATGGAATACTACTCAGGAGTAAGAAAAAATGATATTCTAAAATTCGCAGGCAAATGGATGGATTTGAGAATATCCTCCTGAGCGAGGTATCACTATCCCAGAAAGATAAGCAGGTCATGTACCCACTCATTAGTGGTCTCTAAACAAACAAACAAGAAAAAAAGCAAAGCATGCCCAAGCGGCAAAACACAACCACTGAACATCTTGGGATCAGAAACACCCTGGCCTGACCCTTCAGACCCCACTCCAACTATAGGAACACCTGACTCACTCTTGAGGGAGGGTGGACAAAACTGGATTTGGCCAGGAGTGGAGACTGATCCAAGCATTATTGGGTCAGTGGGACCATAGGACTGTGTGCTCTCGGCCAAGGGAGGGGATGGGGAGGTGCGGAGAAGTAAAATGACCTGATGTGGTGGGAGAGGGAAGGGATCTTGAATAATTATATACAGGGATGGGAAAAATATTCAGAGGGAAAGCTGAACACAAAGTAAATATATGTGTAGCAATCTTATTTGCATTATCACCCTTGATAAGTCATGCTTATGTTTTTCATTTTCTTTATAGTTATTGTTAACTTTTCAGCATTTTAAATTCATTTTACTGTTTTTTTCATAAATACAAAATAAATAAAGAAGAAGAAAAAAACTCTAATCAAAATGACAAATATCTTAACAGCATTACTGACTAGCCACATTCTATAAGAGGAGGAACTTTCTAAAGCAATCAAAGAATCTATGATATTGAAAGATATAGAGGCAAAAGTGAAATGAGGATAATTTTAAATCATCAGACATATGCAATGATGCTCTTATATCTTTGGAATTCAGCTTATTGCCCAGGAAAGAATATTGGCAAAAAGTGGTTGATAAAAAAAATTCCAATTTTTCAATGCTGGCCTGAATTTTTGATGGAGACAACTAAACCATTTGTTTTTAACTCAATTAATGTTTAAATATTGGATACTAAGTTTAATAATTAATAAGCACCCGTCTATTCAAAATGTTTGTCGCAAAAACAAAAAGAGGGAGAACAGAAGGGAAACCTAGAGGCAATGTGTCTGTTAAGACAAAATTCATTCAGAAAAACAAGATTGGAAAGGCATGAAATATCAAGGAACCTATGAACACTAACACAAGTGTGAGACTTAACTTTTATATCATTCAAACTGGTAAGCTAGTGTATCATATATCATATAAAATAAATGCACATTTTGAGGGAACACCAAATTACCATTTACTTAAACTAATTATGTTGCAGAATGGTGATAACATATTTCAAATCTACCATGGTGACCTCTTCTTTGCAACCTGCCAGCTTTCCAGAGAAGAACTTTTGCACTTTGAAAAGGAAGTCATATGAGAGTGTGCACCTATTTTCCAGCTTTACAGTCTGGATTCTGCAATGTCTTGCTTACCATAAAAACTGTAAGATGAAGAAAAGAGACAAACACAATAAAATTACAAAAATTTGAATCACATATGTTGTTTTGTAATCACTATAATGGACATTGCTTTCATAATATTTAGAAAACAGTAAATGTGAATGTATCTGAGATTATGCTGATGGACATGTCATTTCATTCAAATATCATCAATAATGCAGTTTATTTGCAGATAAAAACTGATTGTTTATGTTGTGAGAGAGCAACACTTTTGTGTAATGCTTTCTGAGAAGGAAGATTGATGTGACATATGACAAAAATGCACAATCACAGTTTCTGTGTGTAGCAGTGAGGGTGTTTCTGTATGTGATAATTATTTGTGTGTTTTGGAAACAGTAGGAAAACCTCAGGTGTCACTCCTCACTCTCTTCCATGTTTTGGGGGCAAGGTTCCCCACAGGCCTATGAGTGACCACAAAGACAGGCACTAGAGACCAGTACTTTAAACAAAGCCAATAAGATTCACAAAATTATGTGTAACATATTTGTTATCTTCTTTGAAGTTCATAGAGAAAAACATAAAAAATAAAATGCAAATGAGAGAGGCTGTCTCACATATCAGAAGACAGAGAAGGAATGAAGTGAATAGCACAGGTGGTAGATCTGGTTAAAGTTTCCTATATGTGTGTATAAGGATGATAAAATGAAAGTACTTTGTACAATTAATACTAAGAGAAGTGGATAAACATACATTGAAAACAAAACTGTCAAGATAAAAACTGTGGGACATATTGTAGAGAGGTATGAAAATTTTTCATGAAACCAAATGTAATCTATACATCTTTGCTACCATTGCTGTTCTTTCTCTTATACATATCCTGCCCGCCTCCCCCCCCACACACACATCTGGAGTCTTCTAGCTATCTGCTGACAAGTTGCTCATTTTCTCATCTTTCCTGATGTCTATAATGAAACAACTATTTTGTAAACATATACCCTAACGAAAGAGGATAAATCACTCTGTCCCCTCTTTTTAGGTGTGGATTGGGCATGTTTCTTTTTTCTAGGAATGCAATGATAAAAAAAAAAAAAAACTATCTCTGAGTTTAAGTAATGGAGGTCAGTAGCAGAACTTGTTAAAATTCAGGCTGAGTGATAGATTGTCAAGTTATTGCTGGTATTGTCCAAAGAAGAGAATAATAGATTCTTTCTGAAAACCCAATCAGTGTCTAGAACAAAAGTAATTTTGTTAGTATCAAGTTTATTTCTTTTTTGTGTTGGGCACCATCACATGATTCATGCTTCTTCTTTATTTATTTGTTTTTTTAATTACCTATTTTTAATCTGCATGAAAAGAAATGAATTTCCTTATTAATTTTCAGAACAATTCATTGGGCTTTATCTTCAAGGCAATTTCTGGACCATGTCTTACCTTTAAAACTCCACCATCTCTCAGTTTCATGACAAGTCAAGCTTCAAAAAAAGACTATGAGACCAGACCAGCAACCAAAAAGAAGAAGAAGCCAGCCAATGATCTGGAAGATGTTTAGACCAAATGAGTCATTTAGAAAGGACACTCTCCATCCTTCCTGAATGCAAGATATTTAGTGCATTCCATATTCTCAACTTTCATGAGCCATCACTTAATATTTTTTTTTAGGGGGTGGTTTGATGTTAAAAATCACAAACAGATTCCTATCTCTGGATACTTGTTTCTCAGATGCTAGTGCTGTTTTGTAAAGGTGTGGATCTTTTAATATAAAGAGACTAGAGGCTTATAGCCTAACCTGCTTCAAGCATAAGTTATGCTTTCTGGCTCACTGAAATATGTTTTGTGAAAATTTGCAAGTTGTACCATAGGAGTGAAAGTCACCTTTTTACACCAAATTGCAAATTCTTTAATAAATTTTTAATTATTTTAATTTAATAAATTATAAATCTTTAATAAATTTCTTCCATGTGTTTTATCACAATATTAAAAACATTACTAATTTACTTAGTAATAATAAGGATGTTAAATAATGCTATATGTAACAAAATAAGTATAATTGCTGAGGGCTTTTGCTAGTAATTGAGAAAAGGTATCCATGCACATAATTGATATCTACAGATGTTTAGCTTGATTCTGGCTTGACACATATGTGAGCTCAAGTTTAGAAAATATTTCTCTAAAGCTTTTTGTCTCATGTAATATAATATTATGTAGATCAATAAAAATTAAAATATATAAAATGAATGATTAAAAATTTAAGTCATATTTGTATTTTTATTTTAGATTTCTATTAAAGGTATACAGTTTCACATAGCTTTAAAAACATATCTTGATTCTTGGATTTAGTGGGGCAATTACTGAGTTAAGTTTCCATAATGACCACAATTCACACTGATTTTCTAATTTCCTTTCAAAATAACTCTAAAAAAGCCTAACCTTCTAGCTTTTTTTATTATTTGTGTGAATGTAATTTATTTAGATAGTCAATAGAATAATAACATAAATTTTACTTTAAATACAGCTTCTAAGAATATTGTAAACAATAAAATAAATATAATATGTTGAAGAATATCACTTATAACTGTGACCTGTAATAAGCAATAGTTTCAAAGGCTTTATATGTCTTGGCTTATTTAATGCTAGCTGCACTTACATTCAGAAAAATGCCATAGTTATTCTTATTATCATACAATTGTATAAATAAGGAAATGGAGGTAAAAACTGCTGTAGGTCACCAAGTTGCTACAATATAGAAATGAAATTTAAAACCAGGGTATCACTGAGAAGAATTCCTTCCTTTTTTCAGTCTTATAATTTAGTAAGTGCACAATCTGAACAAATTTTAGCCTTTATTCCAGAAAACTGGTAAGAAATAGTAGCAAATCTCCTTAATATAATAGTTTCTGTTAAAGAACAGAGAAAGGCTGTGCAGGTACAAAGTGAATAAAAAATAAAGACTTTGATTCCAATAACTTTGTAGCATGGCTCTTTCAAATGCATGCACAACAAGTATGAAAAAAAATATTTTTTACATAATTTAAACCTTTTTTAAATAGTCTTACAGTTTAGTAAACCACCTAGGTAATTAATTGAAATAATGAAGAAAGTTCAATAGAAAGACACCAGTATACATACATACATGCGCACCATCCATATTTGCCTACATAATCCATATTTTGTGCAGTGATTATGAGTCCTGAATTCCTTTCTTTAAAAAAGACAAGAAAGTAAAATTTGAAGCATTGTTAATCAATGATGCAATAATTCTGTTACAGTAAAAGAGATATAAATGACCCATTCAATACACAGATGTAAAAATTACAATATCCAAAAAAAGTGAGTCAAGTTGAAGGTGGCTTTGTCAGTTATTCAGTGGTCAATTCCCACCAATGATCCCCTACTTACCATCTACCAATTTTCTGGCATTATGCAAGGGCCTTAGAGAATGATAATTTAATGTGAAAACACATAGTTGCCATTTGTAAAAACATTAATTTGATATAATTGAAAGATAAGCTTAAAAAAAAAAAAAACTGGAGATTATGGACCAGAACTACTCTAGCCAAATGAAGGAAGACTTACACATCTATTGTCTCAAAAGTGAAGGTGACTTTGACAGCACCATTATCCACTTGGGTTCCTTAAAAAAGGGACAGAACAAAAAATGAGATTCTTTTATTTTATTTCATTTTTTTACTTCATCTGATTTATTTGGGAAAATATTTTATTCTTTTACATTTATAATCTCATAGCTCACAAATCTTCAGACAATCATTGCATATCTAAGCCCAATGCTTCAGTTCTATTAGCTACCTCCAGGTTCAATGAACTTTCAAACTTCCAAAAATATTGTTTGTTTAGTATTGTCCTTATGAATGACACACTTGCTTTACAGTTCTTTTTTATTTTATTTTATTTTATGTTATTTTATGTTATTTTATTTTATTATTATGAACAAAGAAGTCACACTTTCTATCCTTGTATATCCTTATTCAAGGTCCCTTCCCCCTCCCACCACATCAGGTCATTTGCTCTTCACCACAAATCCCCATCCTGCCAGCAGGCAACAGATGGTCCCAGGGCCCTACTGTCCCAGTATTGCTTAGTTCAGCCTCCACTCCTGGCAGATCCAGTTCTCCCCCTAACCTCAAGACTGAGTCAGGTGTTCTTCTAGGGGGAGTGGGATCCAAGGAGTAAGTCCAAGGTATTTCTGATCCCAAGCTGTTCAGTGGTTGTGGTTTGCAGCTTGGGAATGCTTTGCTTTTTTCTTGTTTGTTAGTTTGTTTAGAGTCCACTAATGAGGGAGTACATCCCCTGCTTATATTTCTGGGATTGTGAAACCTCGCTGAGGAGGATATTATCCAAATTCATCCATTTGCCTGAAAATTTTAGGATATCATTTTTTCTTACTGCTGAGTAGTACTCCACTGTTTAGATGCATCACAATTTGTTAATTCATTTGTCAGTTGAGGGGCATCTAGGTTGTTTCCAGGTACTTGCCATTACAAATACTGCTGCTATGAACATAGTTGAGCTAATGCCTTTTGAGTGTGACTTGCATCTTTAGGTATACACTCAGAAGTGGTAAACTGTATACAACAACATATAAAAAATATCATCTACTATGACCAAGTAGGCTTCATTCCAGAAATGCAGGGCTGGTTTAAAATACAAAAAACCATAAATGCTACCCATCATATCAACAAACTAAAGGAACAAAACCACATGATCATATCCTTAGATGCGGAAAAAGCCTTTGACAAAATCCAACACTCCTTTTTGATAAAAGCCCTGGAGAGATCAAGAATATTGGTAGAATACCTAAATATAATAAAAGTGATTTACAAGAAGCCAACAGCCAGCATCAAACTTAATGGAGAAAAACTCAAAGCAATACCACTAAAATCAGGAACTAGACAAGGATGTCCTCTCTCCCCTTATCTATTCAATATAGTTCTCGAAGTTTTAGCTAAAGCAATAAGAGAACAAAAGGAGATTAAGGGGATACAATTTGAAGAGAAGAAGTCAAATTTTCTCTATTTGCACATAATATGATTTTATACATAAGTGACCCACAAAATTCTTCCAAGGAACTTCTATGGCTGATACACACTTTCAGCAATGTAGCAGGATACAAGATTAAGTCAAGGAAATCAGTAGCCCTTCTATTCACTAAAGATAGATGAGCTGAAAAAGAAATAAGGGATACATTACCCTTCATAATAGCTGCAGATAGTATTAAATACCTTGGAGTAACTATAACCAAAGAAGTAACAGGTCTATTTGACAAAAATTTTAAATCACTGAAGAAAGAATTTGAAGATATCAGAAATTGGAAAGTTCTCCCATGTTTCTGGATAGGTAGGATCAACGTAGTAAAAATGGCAATTCTACCAAAAGCAATCTACAGACTCAATGCATTGCCCATCAAAATCATGACACAATATTTTTTGGACCTTGAAAGAACAATACTCAATTTCATTTGGAATAACAGGAAAGCTAGGATTGTCAAAACAATTTTACTCAACAAAAGAACCTCAGGAGGCATCACCATCGCTGACTTCAAGTTATATTATAGAGCTACAGTAGTAAAAACAGCTTGGTCCTGGCATAAAAACAGACTTGTGGATCAATGGAATAGAATTGAAGATCCAGACCTTAACCCAAAAGCCTATGAAAACCTGATCTTCGACAAAGAGGCTCAAAATATTCAATGGAAAAAAGATAGTATATTTAACAAATGGTGTTGGCATAGCTGGATGGTACTTTGTAGAAAAATGCAAATAGATCCAAGCCTGTCACCCTGCTCAAAAACGCAAATCCAAGTGGATCAAAGACCTCAACATAAACCCAGCCACTCTGAACTTGATACAAAAGAGAGTGGGAAATACCCTCCAACAAATTGGCACTGGCAACCACTTCCTAAATATAACCTGAGTGGCACAGACACTAAAATCAACAATCAATATGTGGGATCTCCTGAATCTGTGAAGCTTCTGTAAAGCCATGGACACTGTCAATAGGACAAAACGACAGCCTACAAAATATGAAAAGATTTTCACCAACCCTACAAGTGATAGAGGACTGATCTCTATGATATATGAAGAACTCAAGAATCTAGAGCCCAAAAGCTTGAATAAACCAATCAAAAAATCGTGTTCAGATCTAAAAAGGGAATTCTCAGCAGAAGAATTACGAATGGCTGGAAGGCATCTGAAAAAGTGCTCATCATCTTTAGCCATCAGAGAAATGCAAATCAAAACAACTTTGAGATACTACCTGACACCTGTTAGATTGGCTAAGATGAAAGACACAGATGACAGTCTATGCTTTAGATGTTGTGGAGCAAGGTGAACCCTCCTCCATTCTTGGTGGGTGTGTTAGTGTGTTCAACCACTTTGGAATGCAGTATGGCCGTTTCTCATAAAATTGAGATTCTTTTGTATTTAAGAAAAAACTGTGGTTACATAAAGTATAGAAGATTGTTTTTAAAGGTAGTTTTCTATCTCAAGAGAAATCAAAAACATATACACTACTAATTTCTAAATGATTACTTCTTTTTTCATCTTACCTGTGTGTTTTAAAACACAGTGATTATAGGATTTTATTATGACATTTTCATACATACTGTGTTCAAATTGGTTGTTATTCCTGATCCTCCTGCCCCATTTTTTATTTTTACATTGAAATTATTTTATTAAATTGTTAAAAAATAAAATTCTATAATTGTATGTGAAAAAGAAAAAGACAAAATAATACAGATACTATCAAGGCTCCCTGTGTAATTTTCATCTCCACATGGCTTATTATCTCTATAATATGTTTTACCAAGTTTTTATAAGATTTTAAATTTGGCACTCATATTAACCAATTTTACTGATAAAATAAAAATTATCAAATAAATAATAACTGCAATAATCAGTAGAAAAATTCCACTTACCTTAATTATCCTCTGAATTGTTCTATTTTTGATCCATCAAGTCTATCATCAACCAGAGACCAAATTTGTACCATTGTCTTACTGCTTCCCAATTTTTACATGGGAAAAAATGTTTCTGCCTTAAACTAATTCTACTTTTTAAGAAATATCAACTGTTTCAAAAAATCTGCTGACAATGACAATACAGAAGACTGTGAAGTGAGACATCAACATAGCAGAAAAGCAGCCCTGGGAGGCGGTCCAGGGAAAGCCACAACCCACCAGGAGAAAGAACAAGCCAGAAATTCAGCCATATACATGAGGGAATATGCATAAGAGGCTAACTCCTTAACCTCTGTTAGTAACTGTAACCACATGTAGCTCTGGCCTGTGGTGGTTACTTTGTAAAGAAAAAGAAAAAGAAAAAGTGATGTAGTATAATGCTCTGAAACATTACAAAGTATTGTTGCACTTATTGGTAAATAAAAAGTTGACTGGTTATTAGCCAGGCAGGAAATATAGGATGGGGAACCAGACTAGATAAATACTGATAAGAGAAAGTTCAGAGAAGCAGTCACCAGCCAGATGCAGAGGAAGCAAGAAGATAATTCTGTACTGAGAACAGGTACCAAGCCACATAATGTGGCTAAACATAGAAAAGAATTATAGGTCAATTTATGAGTAAGAGCTAGTTAGTAATATGCTTGATTAGCCCACAACTTACTATAATATTAAGCCTATAAGACAATCATTGAAAAAGCTGCTTCTCGATATTTGAGAGTTGGTGGCATGACAGAAACATCCAGCTACACATGGTTATTATGGTAAAAACTTGTTGTTAAGAGGTATGTTTTAAATAAGGTTTATTTTGTTAGAATTATTTATAAAAGGAAGTTTTAGTAACGTTGTTAAGCTGTTGTATTGACTTGTATTGACTTGTAGCTTTATTGTGTTAGAGAGACTGGAAACTTTGGTTTTTTTTGTGTTTTGTTTTTGTTTTTGTAGTTGTTGTTTTGGAGACTATATTTTTTTTATTTTTGTGTTTTGTTGTAATTTTTATATTTGTATAATTTATGATTTTTTATTATATTTTTTTGTTTTGTTTAAATAGAAAGGTTTTAAATTAGGTATAAAATTATATATTATAGGGATTATTATAAGACACTGTTGGGAAAGAAGAAGGTATTAATATAAGTGAGGTTAAACTATTGTTAATAAATAATTATAAAGTGTAATTTAATATTTAAAATGTTGATATAAGAAAATGTGTAGGGATTGTTTTAAGACTGTTTATTTTAAATAATAGAGTTTTAAGACTTGAGTGTTTTTGTTGGAATGTGAAGTAATAATAACTTTAATTATTTAATTTTTAATATTGTTAAGATTTGAGAAGGAAAATATATATTCAAAGTTGGAAGCATGAAGTAATTTTTAGAATTTAGGAGAAGACAATGACAGTTAATTATTTGGACAGTTATTTATTATTTTTTTGTGTAATGGGAGCATTTATTTTTGTGGCTATTGGCTTATGATATTTGACAAGTTTTTATAGAAGTAGGGTATTTTTGGTAGGATTGTTTTATTTTGGCTAGGCAGGTTTTGGCAGCTTTTATTTTTTATTTTGTAGGTTTATTTTGGATAGTGCGTATGTTGACAGTAGTGGGCATAAGTGTAGTTTTTTGTTTTATAGGTTATTATTTGTTAAATTAAATAATTTTTTGTAAGATGTTTGTGATGTTTAATATTATTTTGAGAGGCGCCAATTATCATGGTAAAAACTCGCCGTTAAGAGGTATGTTTTAAATAAGGTTTATTTTGTTAGAATCACTTATAAAAGGAAGTTTTAGCAACGCTGCCAAGCCGTCATGTTGACCCGTATTGACCCGCAGCCTCACTGCGCCAGAGAGACTGGAAACTCTGTCTCTTTTTGTGTTTTGTTTTTGTCTCTGCAGTTGCCGTCTCGGAGACCATACCCCTCTCATCTCTGCGCTTCGCTGTAACCCTCACACTTGTACAATCTATGATTTCCCGCTACACATGGTATATAATCTAAAGCTGTATATATATATATACATCTATATATATATATATATATATCACTCAGAGCTAATTAAAATAGAAAATATTTCACAAAGTATAAAAAAATGGACAAAGGCCAAAAATGGATAGAAATGACAGAATATTGAAAAAGCCATGTATTCTGAGTTTTAAAAAACATAAAAAATAATTTTTAAATAGGGTTTCTTAAACAAATATTTCCACAGTGCCTCATCTAGTCGTTTACAGGAAGAGATGTCATATAGTCAGTGGAATTTTCTCTTCTATAAAGGCCAATTTGAATATAGTTGTTTAATTAAAACTTAAGTCAAGCCCCTCATTACTTTGCAATTTTATAAATGCAATGTAAACTTTTCTAGTCTCATTTTAGTGGTTTAAATGTATATAAAAATTTATTTTGCCTGAATTGTCTAACAACTGCATTGGTTTGGTATAATGCATTACTTTTTAATGGTGATTTTAGTGTCAGTGATAATGATAACAATGCTGACAAAATGGAAAGAAATTTCCTCATTTTAGCCCAAATACAGTAATACTTCCAAGGTACTGTTTCAGTCAGAAATAAGATTTTTCTTTATAAACATCTAAATTGTAACAGAAAAATACTCACATTATCAACATTATCTAAAATGTGTTTCCACTAATAGTCACAGGTATAATTATGGCCATGCAAACCAAGTCACTTGGAAACCCTGAATCACAAGAGTCTACATTTTCTTCTTCTACCCCAAAGTTTCTAAAGTAGTGTGTGGCAATATTTTTCTAGTTGTCTATAAAATTATATTTAAGTTTATTTAATCAATGGTGAGAACACAGAAAAGGAAAGAAGTAGAAAGTATATAATATATAATGTAATCTTTGCAATGATTTCAAAATTTTTATTTGAATAGAGCCTATAATACCCAATTTCTTTATAATCATTCCTAAGAAGGGTGTGATTTCTATTATTAAAAAATATATTATCAAAGCTGTATTGATCATTGATCAAAACTATGTCATGGTTTCCCAGATAAAATTTAACACATTAAGACATAATTTCTGATTGCATTGAACATAACGTATTAATAACAGAGAATTATCACTTTTACGAAGTACAGATTTTTCCCTTTAAAACTTTTAGCATGTAACTAAAACTAAAGAAATTCTGAAAACCGCAAGTCTGTTTTTATGCAAGTATCAAGGATTTTTTTTTGTTTTGTTTTTTTGTTTGTTTGTTTGTTTGTTTTGTTTTTTAGTAGCTGTATAGTGTAACTTCAAGTCAAGGATGATGATGCCTCCTGAGGTTCTTTTGTTGAGTAAAATTGTTTTGGCAATCCTGGCATTCCTGCTATTCCAAATGAAATTGAGTATTGTTCCGTCAGTGTCTATAAAATTTGTGTTGGTATTTTGATAGGAAGTGTATTGAATCTGTAGATGGATTTTGGTGGAATTGCCATTTTTACTATGTTGATCCTACCTATCAAGTAACATGGGAGAGCTTTCCATGTTCTGATATCCTATTAAATTTCTATCTTCAGTGATTTAAAATTTTTGTCAAATAGATCTGTTACTAATTGGTTATAGTTACTCCAAGGTATTTAATACTATTATGAAGGGTGATGTTTCCCTTATTTCTTTTTCATCCCATTTATCTTTAGAATATAGGAGGGCTACTGATCTCTTTGTGTTAATCTTGTATCTTGCTACATTGCTGAAGGTGTTTATCAGCTGTAGAAGTTCCCTGGTGGAATGTTGTGGATCACTTATGTATACAATCATATCATCTGCAAGTAGAGATAGTTTCACTTCTTCTTTTCTAATTTGTATTCCCTTAATCTCTTTTCATTCTCTGATTTCTTTAGCTTAAACTTTGAGAAGTATATTGAATAGAAACAGGAGAGAGGATATCCTTGTCTAGTTCCTTATTTTAGTGGTATTACATTGAGCTTTTCTCAATTAAGTTTCATGCTGGCTGTTGGCTTTTGTAAATAGTCTTTATTATAATATAGATATTTTCCCTGTATTCCTAGTTTCTCCAGGACTTTTATCATAATGATGTATTAGATTTTGTCAAAGCCTTTTTCTGCATCTAAAGATATAATCATGTGGGGTTTTTTTCCTTCAGATTTTTTATATGATAGATGACATTTACTGACTTTTTTTAGATGTTGAACCATCCCTGCATTTCTAGCATGAATCCTACTTGATTATGGTTAATGATATTTTTTACATGTTGTTGTATACAGTTTGTCCGAATTTTGTTGAGAATTTTAGCATCAATATTCATGAGGAAAATTGGTCTGTAATTCTTCTTTGTTTCATCTTTGAGTGTCTTAGATATTAGGGTAATTGTGGCCTCATAAAAAGAGTTTAGTAATATTCCTTCTGTTTCTACTGTGTGAAACAATTCGAGGAGTATTGCTAATAGTTCTTCTTTGAATGCCTGGTATAATTCTCCACTGAAACCATCTGGACTTTTTTTTTTTTTTTTTTTTTTTTTAAGTGGGAGGCTTTTAATGACAGCTTCAATTTCCTTTAGGGATATAGGTCTGTTTAGGTATTTAAACTAATCTTCACTTAATTTTGGTAAATGGTATCTGTCCAAAAATCTGTCCCTAACTTCTATGTTTTCCATTTTTGTTGAATATCGATTTTCAAAGTATGACCTTATAATTCTCTGGATTTTGGGAGGGGTCTGTTGTTATGTCTGCCACTCCTTTTCTGATTTTGTTGATTTGAATTCTCTCTCTCTCTCTCTCTCTCTCTCTCTCTCTCTCTCTCTCTCTCTGCTTTTTGGTTAGTTTAGATAAGGGTTTAATCTATCTCGTTGACTTTCTCACAGAACCAACTCTGTGATGCATTGATTCTTTGTATTGTTCTTTTTGTTTCGGTTGTATTGATTTCAGCTCTAAGTTTAATTATTTCCTGCTGTCTACTCCTTCTAGGTGAGTTTGCAACTAATTATTCTAAGCCTTTCATTTGTGCTGTTAGTTCTGTTGTGTGGGATTTCTCTAGGTTTTTTATATAGGCATCTAGCACTATGACTTTTCTTCTTAAGACTGCTTTCATTGTTTCCCACAAATTTGGGTAGGTTGTGGATTCATTTTTGTTAAATACTAAGAAGACTGTTTTGTCAGAAAACTGGGAATCAATCTCCCAAAGGATCCAGCAATACCATCACTGGGCATGTACCCTAAAGATGCACATTCACACTCTTAATGCATTAACTCATCTATGTTCACAGAGGCATTATTTGTAATAGCAAGAACCTGAAAACAACCTAGATGCCCCTCAACAGAAGAATGGATTAACAAACAGCTTTACATCTATACAATGGAGTGCTACTTAGCAGTAAGAAAAAAAATGATATCCTAAAATTTGCAGGCAAATGAATGGATTTTGAGACTATCCTCCTAAACAAGGTATCACAAACCCAGAGAGATAAGCAGGAGATATTCTCACTTATTAGCAGTCTTTAAACCAAAAGCAAAACATTCCCAAGCTGCAAACCACTACTACTGAACAGCTTGGGATGTGAAACACCTTGGACCAATACCTTGGAACCTATTCCCTCCAGAGGAATATCTGACCCAGTTTTGATGTTGGGGTGAGAAAAGTGGATATGCCTGGAGTGAATGCTGAACTAAGTCTCCTTGGGACCTTGGGATCTCCTTCCCTTGCTGTGGAGGAGATAAAGTCATGGGGAAAAGAGTGAGTGACCAGGAAGTGCAGGAGAGGGAAGGGCATCTGAACAGGGGAATACTTGTTCAACAAATATGACTTTATTCATAATAAAACATAAATATAAAAAAAACCTAAAGGAATTCTTTAAAGAGAAAAAACACAAATACTAACAAAACTATCATTTGAGTTTCATGTTTAAAATTATCAATTAAAAGTAAGTTGAAATTGACATATCTTCACTAACAAAATCTTCTTTAAGAGTGCAAAGTGTTACTGCCTACTGAGAACTAACTGACATGCTTTTTCTGGTCTATTTCCTAAGTGGAATATTTCTGTTTGAAGACTTCTTCATCCTATGTTTGGTAAGTTCTATGAGAACTGGCAGTACAATATACAATACAAGATTAGAGTCAATTTAATATATTGTTTGATATATTATCTTCCTTTAGGATACCCAGAACATGACAATATGGAGAGTTAAAGGGCCCTCTAAATTGTAAGCTTTTTGAGAAATATAATGAAGACCCATTATAGCTCATTGTCATCCACAGATTTATAAAATTAAGACTAAACTGTATCATGTAGTTCAAAGAATTCAGATTCACATAGTAGTTTTTTTCTCCTTCTTTTGAAAGATTAAAGATGATGTGATCTTACTTAGAGAGTGTTATCTAACTTTCAAATCTGGTTGTATCCACAGTTATGGAAAAGTAAAGTGCTAATAAACTTTAAAACAGAGGAATTTATTTTTCTGCTGTATGACTTCTCTGGGGTACACAGCAGTCATGAATATAAATTTAGCAACATATTTGAACCCTAAAACATGACTAATTAGTCAGCCTGCATTTAAAAGCATAACAGGCATATGTTTGTAATGAAAGTCATTATAAATGCAATAAGCATCTTAAATAAAGCAACAAAATATGGTTTAAATTTTGACTATGTTTTCTATGAAAAAATATCAAATGTAGTAATATTTTTGATTTTAGTTTTTTTAAGACTTATGTGTGTGGATTTTTCCTGTGTGTATGGATATTCAGAATATTAAAAACAATTGTATCCAAGTCAGAAAATTATTGAAGAATAACACTATATAGAATAATGTTTGAATTCCAAAAATGTATACAGCAAATTATTACAAGGACAGAGATATTGAGGACAAGGAGTATAAGATGTTGGAAAAAATGGACACTTAAACATAGAGTTCCATAGGGGTTTTAATGTGTACTGTCACAGTTAAATACACAGTTAAACATACATCAAAGAAAATTAAAAATTTATGAAGTGGCATTTGTAATTAAGCAGGTTGGAACATTAATGTATATCACTCTAGTTGTGTTCATTAGACCAGAGTTAGCAAAGACAATGGGCCTTGAATGATAAGTCTTGTTAAATATAGCCATGTAATATGACAAGCTACAGTGCCTTGCAATAGACAGAATGGTGGTATTTGTCAAGTTTTTAAAAATTTGAGCAACATCTAAACAACTGTGCCATTATTTCAAATTATATTTTAGGTACATATAAATTATTATGTAGCTATGGATGATAGAAGATTGTATTTATAGAGCCTCAATTTCTTCCAAAATAAAACTCTATATGAACATTCATAACCAGATGTCACCATCATCTAGAAGATTTTACTGATATACACAACAAGATTATAAGTTAGTTGAACTTAAACCTCAAAAATTAGAACCCCAAAATTTTACATTCTAGGTTTTGTGTCATTTATGATTTATCATATCTCTAGCCTCAGTTTTAACCTTTATTTTCCACTTTTTCATATATGACTTATAAAGTACTGTGTGGTTTCATCTCAGAATTCCACTTCTGAAGTCCCAGAGTTCTTTCTGGTTAATTGTTTTCTCCAGTTCCTTCTGACAGCACCCCTATTTACCAAAAAAACTCTGGTGTGAGGGATAAGGTGTCTACATTATTAATGGCCAATCTTCTTTATGTTTCTAGAGTCTCTTCCAATTGAGTATTTTATTGCTTTAACTCAGCAGGAACCCATAAACACCAACATGGAGCATTTAAATCTATACAAGAGAACATAGTTCCTAACCGCAACTTTCTTAAGCTAAGGTAGACAGTTCAAGTTTACAAGAAATCTACTGTATTCCTTATATAGTTTTATGAGTGTCAACAAAGTTAAGTGTCTCCTGACTTGGCTGGTGGATAATTCTTTCAGGCTAGTCGCCAAAGTCTTATGAGGAAGCAGATGGCAGCTGGAGCAGACAATAGTCCTACAATGAAGGATGCTTGCTGCTTCCGTAACCTTTCATCACCAGAAATCATTCCCATTGTCCAACTCTGCATCTGCAGCCTATTTGCACGGGAAAATTAACTCACAGAATGTTTACAATATGATACTTGAGCTTGAGAGAAACACAAACTGCTCAGTATTTTCCCAAATGACCATGCAAACTAACACTTTAAAGCCTGTACTTCTAGGCTGTGGTGCTGGTCTTATTAATTTTCAATGTGATTCTCTGGTGTACTCTGAAAGAGGACCTATATAAATCTAAACCTTTCCTCAGAAAGTTATCCTACCTAATTTTCTATGAATTTGACATCTTATAGCTGCTGGAGTAATCCACAATACCCAGTATCACAATGATTAGGGGTGTCCTAAATTCTTGTGCTCAAATTTCATTGTTCATGTAAGAATTATATCAAGAATTTCTACTCTTAAATAAATTCTGTTATTCTACTCTTGGGAAAAGTTTTCACTGAATACATAAATGTAGCAGTAGAAATAAGAGAAACTGCAGAACTGAAGAAGTAGATTACTTCTCTACTTTTCTTCTGACTCCCTAAAGAAATGTGGGGCAGCATACTTTCATACTTTCATCAAGTTTTCCCCTATAAAAGTAAAACAATGTTATTTTATATTTTTTTTCACAGGCTGGGGACAAGTGATGTATATTCATTTTACACAACAAACTGGAAATACTAACTTGGCTGTATCGTATTTATGCTATACTTTCATTATGTTCCTTGTGTTAGAACAAAACATGACTGAGTTTGATGGGTGCATGATGTAAAATCACCAAAAAATAAATAAAAATATTATGCTGAGGAAAAAACCCCACATGATTCCTTCTAATAGATGCAGATACGTGGGAAAGATCATCAGAAAAGAGTAGGCATCTTTAAACTATTATAATCCTTTACCGATATTGATTCTATCATCAAGATTTTGAGATATGGTGGCTCTCTCTAGAACAGGAATAGTTTTAGAGATATTATGTATGAATGATGATAAACTAAGAGACTGAAAGTGCCTAAGAAACAAATGACATCACAATGTAGACTCATGATTTCATTGAATAAAATTATGCCTCTACTGTTCTTTTTTATATACATATTTATAAATTAGTATTACATAATGAAAAATTATCATAAAGTTAACAAATCTGGATGCCATATTCAAAACTGCAGTTATAAACATCCCAAGAATGAATCACTTTGAAAAAGCATAAACAGCACCACAGATTTTAAGCACCCATAACATGAGTAGCTTATAAAAGGTAATTCAGTATATTTTGGGGTATACATTTTGAATGTTGCTTAAGTGATTCTTTGTATCATTTTAAATAGCAGGAATTTGTCATATACATTAGAAGCTATTTCTGATGCCACTAAATAAATATAAGACATATTACATTATGATCACTACATAGTATTAATACTACAGCTATAATAGTGACTTAGAAATGATCTGATTCATATTTTAATAATTGCTCAAAAATTATTTTTATTACTATTTATCATCATCTATTAGTATATAAAAATATATTGATACATTTGTATTGAAATTTCCTTTATTTATTATGAATAAAGTCACTTTTTCTAACTGTGTGTATCCTTGTAAAAGGTTCCTTCCTCCTCCTACCCCCTACATTCACTTTCTCTTCTCCATATCTCCCCATTTCCTCCCCAGCAAGGGCAGGAGGCCTCAAGGTCCCAATATGACACAGTTCAGCATTCACTCCTGACAGATCCAATTTCCTCACTCCAACATCAAGATTGAGTGAGGTGTTTCTGTAGAGGGAGTGGGATTCAATTGCCAGTTCAAGGTGTTTCAGATCCCAAGCTGTTCAGTGGTTGTGGTTTGCAGCTCTGACATGCTTTGCTTTTTGTTTTTTTGTTTTGAGCTCACTAATGAGTGAGCACATCCCCTGCTTATCTTTCTGGGTTTGAGATAACTCACTAAGGAGGATATTCTCCAAACCCATCCATTTGCCTGTAAATTTTAGGATATCATTATTTTTTTCTTACTGCTGAGTAGAAAGTACTCAGTTTGTAGATGTACACAGTTTTTTTAATCTGTTCTTCATTTGAGGGGCATCTAGGTTGTTTCCAGGTTCTTGATATTATGAATAATGCTGCTATGAACATAGTTGAGCTAATGCTTTTGGAGTGTGAATGTGCCTCTTTAGGGTATACACCCAGAAGTGGTATTGCTGGATCCTTGGGGAGATGGATTCCCAGTTTTCTGAGTAACTGCTATACTACATTTTAGAGTGGCTAAACAAGCTGACACTCCCACCAACAATGAATGAGTGTTCCCCTTGCTCCACAACCTCTCCAGCATATAGCATAGGCTGTCATCTCTGTGTTTTATCTTAGCCAATCTGACAGGTGTAAGGTCGTATCTCAAAGTTATTTTGATTTGCATTTTTCTGATGGTTAAAGGTGTTGAGCACTTTTTCAAGGGCCTTCCAGCCATTTGTAATTATGCTGCTGAGAATTCACTTTTTAGTTCTGAAACTCATTTTTTGATTGGATTATTCAAGGTTTTGGGTTCTAGTTACTTAAGTTCTTTATATATTTTATAGATCAGTCCTTTATCACTTGTATGGTTGGTAAAAATCTTTTCCCATTCTGTAGGCTGTTGTTTTGTCCTATTGACAGTGTCCTTGGCTTTTCAGAAGCTTCTCAGTTTCAGGAGGTCCAACTTACTGATTGTTGTTCTTAGTGTTTGTGCCACTGGTGGTATATTTAGGAAGTTGTCACCTGTGCCAATTTGTTGGAGGGTATTTCCCACTCTTTTCTATCAAGTTCAGAGTGTCTGTGTTTATGTTGTGGTGTTTGAACCACTTGTATTTGATTTTTGTGCAGCATTGAGAACATCATAAAGGGAGAAACATGATAAATACAGCTTCAAATTTAGCAATAGTTGTAGTTAGTTTGTTCCTATGTATGCATATTAAGTAATGAAAATAATTGATCTCTGTGTCATTTTTCTCTAAAATATATAGAACATACAAAATAAAATTTAAGGTACCTCAAGTCAGGTTACGTTCAGCTACAGATGAAGAAAGCACACTAGGTCACCTTTAATGCCCATGCACAAATTTCTGCTAAGCAATCCTTCTAAAGTCAAACCAGAAAGTTTTTGTGTGGTGTGTGTGTGTGTGTATGTGTGTGTATGTGTGTGTGTGTTTTAACTCACTTTACTCAATCCTTTACCTTTCAATGAGCTCATGAGTATTTTTAAAGTTCATATTCTCTTGAGGGTAAATGAAGAGTTTCCATGTAGCTTTATGGTTATGTTTCAATAATCACAAATTTTGTTTATGTATGAGAATCTGTCCTTAGATTCAATATGAAACGGACATTGTTCTTGAACTCTCAACCCTCCTGCCCAATCCATCCAAATCTCAGATGACAGGACTTATCAAGATGTCATGCAGAAAGGTCTTTTTATATTTTAGTTGTTTTCAAATTCATCTTTTTTTGCTCTTTCTACATAATGTTAGAAAATTGCTTTTGTTCTTTATATTGAATTGTCATACAACCAAAAATTATAATTTTCTTCTATTTTGCTTTTGATTCTATAAATTAAATGATGTAATAACAAGATAAGAACAAGACTGAAATTTCTATGTCTTCTCAGTAAACTCTCAATCATTAGAAATGTAAATTTAAAAAAGTATTGCAAATTATTTTGATTTATATATAACATTCGATTAAGTTTCTATTGTTTTTATGAGGTATATATGCCATGTTATTACTTTTTTGTTTTTAGCAAAATATTACTTGAGTTACAACTATATATAATATTCACATGTAATTTATGAGTCTTCTAAATGGAACACATATCTGTAGTGATATTACATATTTAAGAAAATCTGTAATATCAAGAGATCAACCCATAGTCAAAAACTAGGCAGACATAGCTCAGAAAGTTTTTAATCTTTGAACAACTAGGCAGACATAGGTTAGAGGTTCTTGATCTTTGAGTACAAGACCAAGCAGCTGGGCTTCAATGGCACACACCTTTAATCCCAGCACAGGAGAAGCTGGAATGGTGACCTATGCCTTTAATCCTGTAACTGCAGAGACAGAGAACATTCTGTGTTTCTGTGAGTTTATGGCTGACTACAAAATAGAGTAGCTCCCACCTTTAATCCTAACCTGGGTAGGATATAGTTGGGCAAGAAGGGTATTTAAAGCAGGCATAGGAAAAGAGCAAATTCGGATGGACCAGAAGCAAGGCTGAGGAAGCTAAAAGGTAGATGGGTGAGATTTGACTGTGGAAACTCTCTCTGATATTTCAGCCTTTCCCCAATATCTGGCTCTGAGCCTCTTTCTTTACAATCAGAATTCATGCTACACATACCCATTTATCTTTAGAATTTCAATCATGTAGTTACTGATACTACTTGCTTTGATATTTGCTTATTTTTTATTTTTATTTATGAATAAAGTCTCATTTTTTTAAATCCTTGTATCCCCTTGTTCAAACTCCCATCCCTCTCCTGCCCCTCCCAGTAACTCTCTATTCTCCCCATTTCTTCATTTCCTCCCCACCACGGTTAGGAGGTCATCTAAAAATTTTTATTATTTAATAAATTTTTCTACTCAATTTATTATTTCTGCAATTTGCATATATATTTTATAGTGATCCTGAATAATGCAACAACTGTCGCTTATGAAAGAGTAATTTTATCTCAATTAGCACATTTAAACACTTCCATGATACAGCAAATGAAAGACATTTAATTAACTCTAAATTAAATGGCTTAATAATGCCAATAAGATTGTTCATTGTTCAGGTTTTCTGTGTACTTTTAGTGTTTTATTTAGTCAATCTTTATTTTTACTTTTCACACAATTATAAAATCTCAAGTTTCCTTTTATTTCTGTTTGTGTATTTCTTATCAGCTAAGTTTATATGTTGTAAAGACTCATTAAATTAACAATAATAATGATTTTTTCAACATTGTGGAACAAGCATTTGATTCATTTTTTATATCGTTGTTAAAATAATAAAAACATTATTGCATTCATTTAATATATTCATGGAAAATATGTTATCTGTCATGTCAGAAAATGAGAGATATTAAAAAGCTATGTGTCTACACTAATATCTGCTATTTCTCTGTTTTCCTTTTTCCTTATATATTGTTAATATTCCTCAATCTAGTTTTTGGTAAAAGTACAGCATAAATAGTGATTGTTGACATTTACTGAAATGAATTTTCTTTTATAAGGATAGTTTAGAGAAGTTTGCATTAATAATGAGCTGATGCAATTGAGTTCTGGGCCATAGTTTTTAGTAAGGCTGCTGTGGGACGATTTAACATGATATCTAGAAACAATGTGTCTAAGTCTCTATGAAAATCCTAAGATTTTCTGTAGATTCTTCTCTCCATTTTTTTCCCCAATTATCCAGGGTTGACACTCTGTCAAAACAACTTCATAAGTCCAACCCATGACAGTTGCTACTACAAACCTAGCAAATGCTTCTAAGGGAATAGCATAACCATATGTGAATTATACCAAAATACTTTTTTTTCTTTGCTTATCCTCAAGGGGCTGCCCCTTCAGAATATTGTTAATGTTTTGGTGCCTTCAATGTAATTTAAAACATTATTTTTACCATATGAGTTCTCAAGAGAATGACCAAGTACATTTCTCAACTAAATTAAAAAAATGCTGTTTTAGAAGTATGTGTGTGTGTACTATTTATATATGCAATAACACACACAAGAATTTAAGTGCATGTACTAAAGAAAATAAAAGCAGATTTAAAAGTAATAAAAGTTAAATTTATTTGTGAATACTATACATACACTTTTCTAAATTTTGAGCAATTACAATAAGAGATGGGAAAGGAGATCTTAGATGAAAATAAAATTGTAAAGATGTTACGAAAAAAATACAAGTCTCAGTCTGAAGCTGAGAGTTTCTTCTAAACACTCTTTGGGTAGGCTTGTCTATTATAATTTGTTTTATAATAAGGTTAATAGTTCAGAAACTGTATATGGTTTCTAGACATCATAATATCTAATTTAGTTATTCTCTTTGTTACTCTAACTAAAAATGTTACTACTGAGTTAGATGGTTTATATTGATAACTGAACTCAGAATCCAAACTAAAGACCTTCACAGACTAGAGCCAGAAAAAAAGTACTATGTTACTGTCATGCCTTTTCAATAGTAAAATCTATGAGGTGCTGCAAACACTGTGCAATCAGATAGGTCCCAAAAAGAAGAGGTACATTATTACTAAAGTGTATATTTCAGTATGATACCAACACACAGCCATTTTGTTAACATTTTCAAAGTATAGAAACAGTCTTTTTAATCTCTTCAAATAGATTCACTGGAAAAATGCATAAAATAATAAATGTTTTACTCTGAAGAACATTTAGCACAAGGAGATCACCAAACAACCCACATCTGACATTAGGCACCCTTTCCAAGGACACAACATTCATTCTGTTAGTTTAACAAAAAGAGGTCAAGCTGGTAGTTGCATGAAGTCTTCTGACCTATGTCCTAGATTTTTTTGAGTTGGGAATGCACTCTGCTATCTAAGGAATGAGAATCCTGGACACCAATCCAGCCACAAATTTCTCTACCTATAATTAGCCTGCTTGCAAGATGTGCTGGGGCAATGATGGAACACAGCTTGTTGGAGTGACCAACATGTGGGGTTTATCATGAAACCTCGGGTAGAATCAAGCAATAATAAACAAACAAACAAACAAACAAATAAATAAATAAATAAATAAATAAACGATTCCTAATAATACCCTGCTATATTCATAGATCAGTGCTTAGTTTAGTCTTTATCAGAAAAGAAAGATTTTATCTTCTGGCAGTAGAAAGGAGCCAGCACAGGAGTCCACAATCCACTGACAGACTTTATGCAGACAGAGATGGGGAGAAGAGAGAGTGACTGGGAGGAGTGAGGCGGAAGGGAGCTTGAACAAGAGGATACATAAATAAAAAATGAGCTTTTCTTCATAATAAATAACAAAAAGAAAAAATAGAGTCCATAGTCTCTCCCCTTGGAGATCATGGAACACTGTAAAAGATAGAGAGGAAAGATTGTGGAGTCAGTGGGGATGGAGGATACCAGGAGAACACGGACAACTGAACCAACTAATAGGGATCACAGGGCTCACTGAGACTCACATAGAAAGCACAGGGCCAGCACAGTCCTCCTTCAGATCCTCTGCTTATATGTTATGGCTGTTATCATGGTTATCTTGTAGGACTCCTAACATCAAAAGCAGATTTATCTCTGACCCCTTTGTCTCTTATTCTGATTCTTTTTCTCCATGGTTTGCCTTGTCTAACATCAGTATTAGGGCTTTTTGCATTGTCTCATTGTTCCTCAGTTTTATCTGCTCAGCTGCCTGTCCTTTGGTGTCTAGCTCTTTTTTGAAGAGAAAACAGAGGGAAAATAGATGTAGGGGAGAGAGAACTTGGAGGGGAGCTGAGAGATGTTGATGAAGAGAAAACTGTTGTTGGAATGTGTTACATGAAAGAGGACACAATATTCAAAATTTTTTAAAAAATACCTTATTTTCTTTAAAGAAAAGTTCTTTGAGAAAGTGGATTATTTGCTGAAAGGTTTCTTAAAGTTTCTGTCCCTTTCTTTCTACTTCATGTAGTTTTAAATGCATTCAATTATTTATCTTATTATTTGGTAAATGAATTTTAGATGGATGTGTCCTTAATTTAGTCTTTAAAACATAGTGTGTGAGTTGCAAATTTATTATGAGCAGTGAGAAGGCAGGTGATAACTTTGTACTGAACCACATAATTGGACGTCATGGAATAGTATGTTCAGGCAGAATTGTTGAATATAATTCCTCAGTGACTATTTTAATTTAACATTAGAAACCTCCAACCTCAATTTGGCTATCAAGGCAACATATTCTGCCTATATTCATATTTGGTTTTTTTCCTCTCTAATAGCAGAAAAACAAATAATTTAGAGTAGTAAGATACTACATTTTCTGTGATGTATTTTAAAGGCTGATGATTAGAATATTATGGTAGTTTAAAAGAAAATGGCCTTGGACTGACACCTTGGATCCCACTCCCCCTAGAGAAACACCTGACTCAGGCTGGATGTTGGGGGGAGAAAACTGGATCTGCCAGGAGTGGAGGCTGAACTGAGCAATATTGGGATCTTGGGGCCTCCTGCCCATGCTGGGGAGGAGATGGGGAGATGTGGAGAAGAGAGAGTGACCTGAGGGGTGGGAGGGGGAAAGGACCTTGAACAAGGATGAATGTGACTTTATTCATAATAAAAAAAGAAAATGAAGTGCTAAAATCAAATAAATTGAACATTTTGAGTTTTATTAAAAAAAACAAAAGAAAAGAAAAGAAAATGGCCTCCAAAGGGAGTGCCAAAATTGGGAGGTGTGGCTTTGTTTCAGTAGGTATGGTCTTGAAGGAAGTTTAGGGGGTAGACTTTCAGTTCTCTAATGGTCAATATACATACAGCCCAGTGTCAAAGTCAACTTCCTGTTGCCTGCAAGATGTAAGACTCTCAGGTACTACTTCAGCACCAGTTCTATCTACATGCAGCCATACTCCCCTTCATGATGATCATGAACTGAACCTCTGAAATCTAAGAAAGTCATACAATTAAAGGTTTCTATTGAAGAGTTGCTATGGTTATTGTGCCTCTTAAAAGTGATAGAAAACATAGCAAAAGCAGTTGCTATAATAAGATTAAGTTCAATTATAAAAAAATCAGTCAATAATACATTGTACAATTTATATTAATTTGTTACCATCATATTAATGTAAGATAAACAGCTCATAGGAATTGACATTTGTGTAGACTCACCAGATTCACTATAAATTAGAGAAGTCCCTACAGAATCAGTCATCTTTTAAAAATCCAGGAGATAAAAAATTAAGGATCACAAAGTAGCCTGCAATGAGTTCTATCCAGACATAACTGAATGAGCTTATATCCTAATTAGAACTTCATCCCTAAGGAAAAAATAGTGAAGTTATATTAGTCAAAAAATTTATTGTGCTATTAATAAAATAATCACTGTGATAAGAGATATATCAGGATAAAAGAAAAGAATTTAATCATACAACCTGTTCATGGATCATCTCTTATTTTTATTTTTTATTTTGTCATTGGAGAGAAATAGTCCAGTTTTCCTTCTGCATGTATTTGACAGAATTCCTTGTACATTAATTTGGTTTTTTGATCTTTATAGGATTCCTGAGTATGCAAACAATTAGGCCTTTATGTCTGTATTTGAATACTGTGCTCTTCCTTAGGCTCTATTACTTCTGTTGTTTACTCTTATTTCAATGTGTTTGTTCCATTTATACTATATTATAATCTATTAGAAGCCTATCTTCTAATGAGAGACCAAAGCAGTGTGTGCCTAGATTAGAGGGGTAGAGTAGAAATATGGGGAAAATTAGAGGTAGGAGAAGTACTATAAAAAATATAAAAATCTATTTAGGTAAAAGCAAATAAATTATTAAGTTATGTGATGTCATTGTTTTATCAAACAGGAATCTCTTTTCTGGGGCAGAACAATTAATTTTAGTATTAGAGGGGAAAAGTAGAACTAATTTCTGTAAGGAGTTAAGACTTCGTAGAGAATAAGCTGTTAATAACACAACACATAACAATTTGCATAAAGTTTCACATAACTTTTCAAATTGCTACCTTCATTACAGAGATGTAAAGTGAAGAAACTTAATCTTAGAATTATGAAGAAAATAACAAAGATACCAAGTTACAGAACCAAAATTAAAAAGCAGGAATGCAAAGTTCATGCATTTTCCATTGTAGCTCATTTATAACTGTATCAAAGGTATGGCTGGAAAATCTATATAAATATCCTAAGGGATTCATTAAAGTGTTACAAGTGGTGTTTGGGCATAGGTAATTTTATGAATGTTCCCTTTAGAATATTACTTTTCATTTGTTTCCTCTTTATACACTAAAATTAAAAATACATCTGTTTTGTGGTATTTAACTATGTCTCCTATCCCCCTAATACTATTTCACACCATTTCTTATCAAACCTTGAAAATATATCTTATTTTGTTGCAAATCTAGACGTTGCTTATTAGCTAAGAGCAGGCACGTTCACTGTTCCCATTGAGTTCCATGTATATACATGAAGGAATTGTCTATAATTGAGACACAAATAAAACCACAATAGGTCTTGTACCTCTTATCTTTATAAAACTTCCTTTAGGTAGACATTAGAGATATTAATTTTATAACAATATCCTCAATGCATATACATAATATATTTGACACCAAAGTAAAAGCTTTTCTCAGTATACAAAGCAACAACAATAATAATAATAACAAAAATCAAGAAGAAAAAGTTTTTGTTGAATTTTCATTAAAAAAAATCTAAAGAACATACTGGCAAATATAGTCATTATATACATATATATATGTCATACTTACACATACATACATATATATATATAATTTAAAAACTTCAGTTGTAAATTTTAATGGCTAGCTTTATGTCAACTTGACATGAGATAGTGTCATTTTTGAAAAGTAAACTTTAACTGAAAAAAATGCCTCCACAAGATTAACATATGTGGAGTCCTGTGGTAAATTTTCGTGACTGATGACTAACCTGGGAGGACCTATATATAACACTGTCTGTGGTTCCATTCAGCGCCTGGTTATTGTTGGTGCTATAAGAAAGCAATCCAGAAAGCAACAATGCTACATGGCCTCTGCACTATTTCTTGCCTTGAATTTCTTCCCTGAATTATTTGGATGATGTATTACAAGCTATAAGAGAAAAAGGACTTTTTTTCATCAAGTTATCTTTGGTCATGATGTTTCTTTATAGCAAAAAAAAAAAAACCTTATTAAAACTTAGGTATATTTTTAAGCTTTGTGACATCACAAATTCTGAATGTCTGAAAGAGTTTTAAAATACCTTTTAAAAAGTTTTTTGCTGTTTCTTTTTCCAATTTATATTTTAAGATATATTTTGAATTAAAAACCAGATCATTTGTCTGATTTTTCCAGTTCAATGTAATAAAATAATAACATATTACAAATTCAATTGCTTTGAAAATTGATAATACATTAGGACTTGATGGTCCCAATGATATCTGAGGTTGTATAATTAAATTAGATAATAATATGCCTCAATTAAAAGATCAATGATTATAACAAAAAATCACATCTCTAATTAGTGAAAAACTATGAAAATTTAAAAGGTAAATAACACAAATACCTATAGAATTCTCTGTGAAGTGCCATATAGAGCTGATTAAATATTAGAAATAAGTTTTATGTCTATGAATACTATTTTGAATATAATGTATTGTTAATTTAATTACACAATATAGAAACAGGCTACTTTTTCTTTAACATACAACATACTAAAATTATATGATGATATGTAGTTTATAAAATGAATGTAGTACATACTGTTTATTGTTTAATGGCCAGAATTAAAATCACCCCGATGGAATATTTTTCATTCATGTAGTAGGTTTTAGGCAGGTGTAACTAAGTTATGAAGACCTATCCTGTATAGCGACAGCCATTATCTTTGATCCTGGGGACAGAGGGATGAGCAGTAGCATGGAATCATTACTTTGTATCCTGATTATGGACACTTGTGATCTTTTCCAGCAGTCTGTTGTAAATATGAACTTTTGACCATAATATTCAGTTAGTAAAAACAAAGTACCAATATGAACTGTTTTACTTTGAAGTAGCTTTGTCAGTTTTTTTTTAAAGAAAACTGAACAAGTAATTAAGACAAACTGAAACAATGCAGTTTAGAGATAGGCTCCTAACAGGTCATTGAGAGACCGAAAGGTAGAAATTGAAGGTAGTGGAAGATAATAAGTATAATAAATGTCCATCATCTTCATCATATTCCTATAAAGAGACAGAAGCCCTAAAGTTAGGCTAGCTAGTAGTCTTTTTTTCTCTAGCTAATAGTAATTTCCAAGCCTCTGTATCATGCCTGTGGATTGATACATCAATTTCAGGCTAGATCAGTATACGTTTCCACCAAAACATTAAGACTGTCAGCCTTCCTGACTTTGTTCATACTGACAAATTAAAAAATTATGAAGGAAAATCTTGATCCCTCAGACATACTAAAAATTCCAGACTTCAAGAAGAGGAAGACTTGAATTCTCTCTCTCTCTCTCTCTCTCTCTCTCTCTCTCTCTCTCTCTCTCTCTCTCTCTCTCTCTCTTTCTCTTTCTCTCTCTTTCTGTCTCTAGCTAACTCTGTTTGTGTTCTCTCTGTCTTTCCTCTCTTTTCCCTTCCCCCTCTTGTATTTACTTTCTCAGTAAAAGTAGATGTTAGAAATATAGATCGATGATAGATAGATAGATAGATAGATAGATAGATAGATAGATAGATGATTGATATATGGATGGATGAATAAATAAATGTCTTCACTGAGTGATTTTGCTTCTGTTTCTGAGATTTCTCAGTGACTTGATTTTATTTTCTCCTGCTTTATCAATTCTGTAACTAGCAGAGATACTGAAACAGATCAAGTCTTTTTGATAGTAACACAGGGACATAACAAATAAAGGGAAAACAATGCTCATTTAAAAAAATTACTAACAAATTTACCCCTGATAATTTATACTAAGTGTATGACATTGTTTTGACAACTCATAATAACAACACAATGCAGAATGTTTCTCTAAAGAATTGTAGATATTAACATACAGATTTGTAAATATTATTTACAAATATTATACTCATATTTTGTTTACAGGTATACAGATTCATATCTATGTCCATAATTATTATTGTAGTGTAAGCTTTTAAAAATGGATTAACAAAATAAAATAAAGTAAGAAAGAATGGATTAACAATCTGTGGTACATCTACACAATGCAGTACTACTTAGCAGTGAAAAAAATGATGTCCTAATATTTGCAGGCAAATAGATAGATTTGGAGAATATCCTCCTGAGCAAGGTATCACACACCCAGAAAAATAGGCAGGGGATGTCCTCACTCATTAGTGGACTCTAAACAAAAAGCAAAGAGCAACTAAGCTGCAAACCACAACCTCCGAACAGCTTGAGATCTGGAGGAACTTAAGAGAGACTTCCAGGGAATCTTCTAGGAAGAGAAAAAGAGATCTCCTTAGCTAATTGGGAGCATAAGGGGCTACAACCAAGAAGAGGTGGAAAAAAATCATGAGAGAAGGAGATGAGTGAGAGAAACAAAAGGAGGGAGAGGAAAACATGATAATGGAGATGTTAATAAAATAAGCCAATGTGGGGTTGGAAAGAGACCAAGTGCTAGGGAAACCTCCAAGCACGCATTGAACAGAAAGTATATGGCTAGGCAGAGGAAGGTATGTAAAGTGAGACTAGACTGGAGCTCACCCTTGTGCTTCCCTTTGCTTCCCCTATTCAGTCTGATAATTCATTGAGACAGCATCTACCCCTTTAGCTGAGGAGCTGGCTAAATGAGAGGTGGCTGTGTCTTGTTCTTCTGTCTTACTTCTAGCATTTGTTAAATTTTTAACATGTGTTACAATATTTGGCTCCTCTTTTAAAATTATAAGACCAATTAAGATTTGTGCTACACCCATTGACCAGTTTTTCCTCATACTTTCCAGTGCTATATTCTCCCCAACCTGGAATCACCATTGTACATGATATGCTGGCTACAAATGATGAACACTATTAAGATTGTAGAAACTTTTGCATTTTTCTAGTGCATTTAAAGAAACTGTGTCATGTGAAAAATTTTAAAATATTTTCATGTTGAGCTAGTCATCCAATAATTTTCTAAAGTCCTACTTATTTATCTATTTATTTATATATTTATTGTTTGGTGATTTTTACATCATGCAACCTATCAAACTCAGTTATCAGACATCTTAGATTCATTCTATAAAATTTTTAATGCACACATTTAACTCAATGTCTATATATATTTAAGCAATTAACTATGTCAAAATGGAAAATTTCTAAACTGTTTGCAACATACGATGTCTGATGAAACAGAAATCAATCGTTATCTGTGAATTATACAATATACATATAAATGCTAATTTAACATAACTTTAAAGATAATCTGCCATCTCTCATTCTCTTTGAGTATATGTGTATATATGTGTGAAAAGGCATTTAGAACTAGGACTGTCACTGTGGCACTGTACAGTTATGTATTCTGAGTCACAGTGTGTAACTTGCAATTAAACTGTAGTTAGGCTTCTAGACAATGTATTCCAGAAATGAATTCAATTCTGTGTTCACAGCATTAGATATACAAATTTGCAACACAATGCTCTAATTTTTGCATGAGTTCTGGGTATCAAATTTAGGTCCATATTTGCCTGTAAAATAGACACTTTATCAGGCAATCTTTAGGCTGAATTGGCTAGATAATTTTTTGCATATTTACAAGTCAAAAATTTGATGCATTCTGGAGGACAGTCTGATATAATCACAAACTAGGTCATACTATGTCATCCTTTCAAAAATTGTACTTTACTCAAACACTTTCTCTTTTTATACTATACAACATTTTCATTGTTTTGTTTCAGGTGCTGTTCAGTGTTCTGGTTAAGGTCAATGTGCCTTTCAGGTAGATGGGCTATCTGTGTGGTGTATCCAGAATTAAATATTAGATAATGCAGAAAGATCATTTGTAGATAATGCCATATATATGTATTCTCCACTTACTTTCTTACATGTTGTGAATCTAAACTCTATATGTCATAGCTATCTCTGTGAAAGTTTTTTGGATATTTACTTCACAATTACTATGGATGATTTAAAAAAATAAATTTAATAAAACTGCTGGCTGTCCCCTTAAAGTAAAGGAAAATGTGTCTAGATGGTGCTCATAGACATGGCCAAGTTAAAACACATACATGAAAAAATTGCCTGCAATTTAAAAATAGCCTTCTGAGAAAACAAGCCTATTGCCTTGTGGATCTGAAACTCTACATCTCTAGATCTCTAGACCTGTGAAACAGTAAGATTCTCTAGTTCAAGCTGCTTTTTCTGAAGAATCTTATTTGGATATCTCCAAGGTGAAAAACTCTATCATACAAATGATAGGAGGCAACACTTGAATCTAAAGCAATTTCTTAGTAATTGGTTCTTGTAAATAATTTGTAATTCTTGAACACTTGTCAACCATAGTCTTATTTTTGTCAAAATAAGAAAGAAAATTGCCTGTGTATAAGTTCATCATCAAGGTATTAGCTATCATGCACTAAATTGAATTACTACTAAATTGTAAATTAGAGATTTGAACCTTGGAACATTTGTTTTTTATTGACCCACTATACCAATTCCAAATATTAAAATATCCAGTTTATATTTTCTCCCTTTATTAAAATTGTTATATAATTTAAACTAACATTGTGAGCCAAATTCATTGTAGGAAAAATTGATCTTATTTTAATATCCCTAGAACTTTCAAAGTTTCAGATTTAAATATCTCATAGCCAAATATTATCTTATTGATTGTATTTTTTGTTTCTTTTTTTTTTTGGTTACTCAAAACAAGGTTACTCTGGTCCTGGCTATCATGTAGATCACTCTGTAGCCAAGGCTGGCCTTGAACAGAATTCAGATATCATTCTACCTCTTCCTCCCAAGTATTGGGATTAAAGGCACACACCTCCACCTATAAGCTACCAATAATATTTTTCACACTCACTCATTGAATGCTAAAAAAAATTTTGTCAATGGCTAGGCATTGTTTCAACATCTTAAGATACTTGTAATCTAGTGAAATTATTGGCAATCTAAATCCAAAGTTTACAAAATGCCAGATTTCAGTTAAATAACTAAGACCTTTTTGAATCACATCTCATTCAGTGTAAAATGCAATAATCAGATATGAATAATTGAGCTGCTAATTAAATACTTTCATGTGTCCAATTTTAAAACATATGAACACAAATTATTCTCTAATTCAGCATTACTGCTAATGAGAAATGGGATAAAGCTATTCACACTAAATACATCTACTGTTAAACAAAAATAGTTAAGCTTTATTTCTCCCAGTACCAGAATACTAAAAAGAAAACTTAAGAGGTAGTAAATGATGCTTCCTTCTTGGTACATGGATATGTACATGTTCCTCTACCCATTTAAAATATAAAATTAAGTATGATATCTAGACATTAATTAGACTAATTACTATTAAAATATGTACTTTCACACCACAGTAAGAAATAATCTTCTATATCAATTAACAATCAAGATAATTCCTGCAGATATGCATTCATCCCAATCTTTTATAGGCCAGGCTTTATTGTAGATATTTCTTTGTAATTACTCTAGGCTATGTCAAGTTGACAGATAATGATAACTCAGACAGGGCCACAAGCATTTTCTGCATAATTAGGAGTCCATCAGGAATTCCACTACCTCCACTGATGTCTATTTACTTTACCTCCACATCCACTTAGCTAAACTAGGAATAAAGATCCATGAGATAATTTTAGATTCATTTTCATTTAAATGTATAAGAATCATATCCAAACTCTATGGCACTAGTTCTTCTATTTGTGTCATAATTGCACAGAATAGGAATTGGAAAAAGAAGTGGTCATTTAAGTAGTGTGCTTACTAGATTAGGCTGGGTTGGAGGGCTTAGAAGTGAGGACTGTATTGCTCCTAACAATAGCTCCTGACATTAGAGGGCTTCCTCTGCTTCACCTCCAGGAAGCTCAGCTAGCTAACAGCATTTTGTAAAGTTTTCCTTAGGAAGATATTGAAAAAAGAACATGAAGAGTGACATGATTTGTTTTGCAAGCTGGGAGAATAAAACTAAGGGTTTATAGTATGGGACAATAAGACTGAATGGGTATAAGATAATGCACTTCAAGCAAACTACTTTTCATGTTCTTAAGGTATGACTTAATGATTAACAAAGAATATTCATGTAATTGCATTTTAAAATAGCACATTCAGTATCTATACTTTGAGAGAATTTTGCTAACCCTATAGCCAAAAACAATAAATCAGCAATATTACAATTCACATGCAAAGAGTAATAGAATGGACTCACGAGACTGTAGTTCATGAATACCATAAGAATATAATAGGTAAATTTGAAGAATGCACATTAGAGGGCATTCCATTTGTACATGAGACTTGGGTCCCTAATGTTGGTACTGTGAAACAGACACACAGTTTGTTTAGAAACGCAATCCATAGTTAATGCTTTAACTATTAAAACTGGATGTGGGACATGAGAGCTATTACTTCTCCCAGCAAGCCCATCAAAGAGATTGCCTATGGTACTCCTTCAAATCACCAACTCTGAATTTACTAGTTTTGAGAGATTTCAATGTGGTATATTGTCTCTGTTACATTTCTGTGTTCCAGAGAAAATCAAGATACATGGAATTAGCATCACTTCTTTTGGTTAACACTTTTTTGGAGAAGTCATACTTTCATGAGCTAAAATCAGTCTTTCTGCAAATAATGTTAAAGATTTGTAATGTGAGGTATAGAAACCACAGTTGTGCATATAATTGAAATAGGACTAATAAAGTATTCTGTAATAACCACTAAACTGCTCATTAGTATTCACTTTCCTTAATCCTAATGATGAGTTATATTTAAAAAACAGAAAAGAGTTTACTATTCCCTTTTTCAAAGTTGTATAAAAATTCTATTATTCTAAGTATCATTAAAATATTGATCTTTCAACTGGTGTGTTTCCAGGTTTTCTTTCTTCAATTGTCTAAAGTCTTATTTCTGTCTTTTCCAGATAGTGGCATCTGCTGACTTCATAGTTGTGTCTAAATGAAACATTTATACCTCCATAATTTGGGAGAGGGAACATCTCCAGGATTAGAGTTGAATATAGCCAGCAGTCCCTGTCTTGGAAAAAAGCTCTGGCAGCCTTACTTTCTCTACATGATACTAAGCATTGTTCTAGCCAAGACTGTCTCGTGTGTTCCTTAATTTAAGCATTCTGTGACTATGTGCAGTATTTCAGCAACAATTGAGTTACAAATTCAGCAGTCTTGGAAAATATCACAGTATGAAAGTTATTTGAATTATTCTTGAAAGAAACTTCAGGTTTGTATAGTATTACATATACATCAGGAAGTTAGAAATAGCATGGACAGAGATGTATTTTTTAAAATCCTGCTGCTTTTCAACACATTTTTCTATCTGGGTTGTAAACAAGTAACTAAACACTTGTTATTATAGATTACAAATGGTGAAAATTGGGGTTTACTGAAGTATACAGCTCATCAGCAATATTTCTGAGGTGTCAGAAAGTCTTTCACTGTAGTTTCTAGAGATTGTTTAGATTGAACTCAATTTCTGCTGATCATTCTTTGATCTATAAATTTTACATTATATGTTTTCTTTTTCTTTTGATTTTGTGGTGAAATCTCAAAGAAAACTCACTTATTTAAAATTAAGTGATTCTGCAAAAAGTATCAAGAAAGATTTGAGCCAATCAAAGTGGATTATCAAATTAGTCTGACTACGAAACAAAACACTGAGTTATTGGACACAAAAATAAAATTTATGTTGTAATTTTCTTCAAAGTGTATCACATAGCTAATTAACAATATTAGATTTCTTTTAGGTACTACAAGATGCTCATATCAATAAATGTCATACTATATTGGGATATCAGAGCCCTAATAATTTTTCCCCATTCAGATAGAACCCTCACAAAATGGAGGATAAAATACTAAATCTTTTGTGTGAGTAATATGATAAGAAGTTGTTTATTACTAGATTTTCAACTCTGTCCCTTTTAAACTACCTTTTTTAGTTTATAAATAAAATAAAGTAAAATAAAAAAATAACAAAGAACAGTAAAAGTTATTATGCATGCTCTAAAATTTAGAAACTCTTTAAGATATATATGGATTTATCATAGATGTTCTTCCTCATTCTTTTTAGATAAATACAGCTATCTAATATTGTTAGTTTTGTGTATTCTCTCAAATCACTGCTGCACATCCATAACTACACTGGACTCTGGAGATTAAACAGTATGTTCAATAAATCTCAAGAAAAATGTGGTCTAGTTTAAAAAATTTTTAAAACCATTTTTATACATGTTCCATTCTCTCTCTATATATAATATTTATACATATATATTTCTACCTGCTTAATTTATAGTTCTATATATTTTATATATTTTTCTTATTATAGTTAAAACTGACAATGTCAATATTATCTTATTCAGCAAAAGTAAATATATTACACACATGAATAATAATAAAACTGTAATATTTTAAACAAATCATGTTTTGTGAAAGAATGAAGTATAAAACAGCATAAATTCAAAAGTAGATAGCCTGATTAATTTCAAAAAACAATTGTATGAACAGCAACCTGTCAAAATGCTGTCATATTTTTATACCTGCAAACATTCTATTTATATTTAACTTTGTAAGTAAAATTGCATTTCATGATCACATCAAAGTGTTCTTGAAGAGGGTTGACAAAGCCTTAGATTGTTTGAATAATCAAGCAGCATTCAGCTTTTGATTGCTAACTATATTATTCAAAAGCTTTTGGTTGAATTGAACAAAAAGAAATGGATTAAAACCAGCTATGAATCTCCTTTTGTACATTTCTACTTCCTCATTTAATAAGCATCCATATTAAGTAGTCACAACCCTACATAATTTCAACCCAGAACTATATAGTCATGCCTAAAGGTATGTAGTGCTGTGATAATAGCTATAATTTTAGAGTACACATTGTGCTTCATGATCCCATTAGGACTAACTGATCAAAAAATATTAGGTATTATCCAGAAGTTATAACTGCCATATCCTTCTTTTAAAAGGCAGCTATTCCCAAATTTTGACTCCACTCTTGACTTCAAATAAATAGACTTCATCAAGTTCTTATCAAATTCTGAACTATGTAAGTCTCTCTATTAACAAATAATTGATTTATTTGCTACCCATATATTATAATTACCACATCCTATTGTGTGTGAAAGTGATAATTTGTGACAATTAGTGGCACATTGGAAATACATGGACAATCCATCAAAGATATCTATAGTGCCACATTTCATCATTCTTGTCTACAGCAACAGCCAAGCCAATTGAACTAAGTGGAAACTGTTCTTTTATTCTTACTTATTCATTAAATGAAGTTTTAATCATATTGTATATATTGCTTAGGTCATAGTGGGAACATCACTGTGATTTGTGGAAAATTATTATTGAGAAACCCATGTACTAATGCATCAGCTCCATTTTCCCTGGAAAGCTATGTCTTGCTTATTACCTTCCCTAGTGACAGATCTACACAAGTGACATCATCCTTGGCTTTGATCCATTTATCGAGAAAGAGTTCATCCCCAGAAAATTTAGTCTATCGTACTCACCATTACAATTTTATTTCTTGATTATCAAATGACAACATTTAAAGTATAATTACATATCAGGTATAAACTTTACCATGATTGAGCATGCCATTTCAATAAGTTGATAACCCAATGTATTTTAAAATATGAAAATTGTTTTTAGAAAATTATTACCCCTCCTAAGACAGAATTCAAACCTTTCTTCATGCCATACTCTCTGCTCTGATGTCACCATGACTACCAGGATTATTCTTAGATATTGTTGTAATTAATAGGCCTAGCAGACACATCTGCATCACAAACAATTTTGAGGATAAGGGAAAGATGCAATTTATATCTGGAACAATCCTGATTCAAACAGATTACTCTTTTTAATTAAAATTTTAATCAAATAATTCTCAATAAATCCAAGAAAGTTAAATTCTAATTATTACTAAATAAATCTATCTTTATATGTACAGACATCGGGACTTTTCTAGCTTATGCAGCATCTCTGTGAATTTCTACACTTCTGCATTATGTTTTAAGTTTTCTACAGGTTGGATTTCATTTGACTATTTTTAAAAGATGTTTATTTATAGTTAACATCTACAACTCATTATTTTTCTAGGACTATAGCTGAAAATAGAATAATATTTTAACATGCCTTCCTGCCTGTCGTATGTGTTCATTCATTTATACATGTTTGAGTGTCTGTAGGTATATATATATGTGTGTGTGTGTGTGTGTGTGTGTGTGTGCCAAAACTTGAAATTAATGTGTATGTCTCTTTGGGTCACTCTCTACTATATTTATTGAAATAATGTGTCTCACTAAACCAATTGCTCACTTACTAAAGCTAGACCAGAATGCAGCTTGATCAAGGCATCTTTTTCTCCTGTGTCCCATGAGTTGGAGTTAATGTTGGTTATTATTATTTCACCCTTGTTTTTACATGGCTCTAGACCTCACAAAAAGGTGGCAGGTGATTTTCCTTCTGAGCTGTTTCTCCAAACTCAAGAATAGTATTATCAATATAATATGGCATTGTTAACATTATTACTTTATTTTTAATGATTGAAATATTTAAATGGACTTATTTGGAATAATGGGAAAGCCAGGACTGCCAAAACAATTTTGTTCAGCAAAAGAACCTCGGAGGCATCACTATCCCCAAGTTCAAATTATAATATAGAACCATAGTAATAAAAATAGCTTGGTAATGGCATAAAAGCAGATTTGAGGATCAATGGAATTGAATTGAAGATCCAGACATTATCCCACACACCTATGAACACTTGATCATTGACAAAGAGGCCAAATATATTCAATGGAAAAAGGATTGTATCTTCAACAAATGATGTTGGCATAAATGGATGGCAGTGTGTAGAAAAATGAAAATAGATCCAAACCTATCATCTTCCATAAAACTTAAATCCTAGTAAGTGGATCAAAGACCTCAACACAAACCCAACTACACTTAACTTGATAGAAAAGAAATTGGGAAATACTCTCAAATGCTTTGGCACTGGAGACCACTTCCTAAATATAATATCAGTAGCACAGACACTAAGAACAACAATCAATAAGTGGGACCTCCTGAAACTGAGAAGCTTCTGTAAGGTCAAGGATACAGTCAATAAGATAAATTGACAGTCTATAGAATGGGAAAAGATTTTTACCAACCCTACAAGTGACAGAGGATTGATCTCTAAAATATAGAGGAAACACAAAAAAACTAGAGCCCCAAACTGTTAAAACCCCAATTAAAAGATGGGGCTCAGAATTAAAAAGGGACTTCTCAGCAGAATTACAAATGGCTCAAAGGCACATGATAAAGTGCTCAACATCCTTAGTCATCAGAGAAATGCAAATCAAAACAACTTTGAGATATAACTTTATACCTGTCTGAATGGCCAAGATTAAAAACACAGATGAGAGCCTATTCTGGAGAGGATGTGAAGCAAGGGGAACACTCCTCCATTGTTGGTGGGTGTGTAAACTTGTTCAACCACTTTGGAATGCAGTATGACAGTTTCTCAGAAAACTGGGAATCAATCTCCCCTAGGAACTAGCAATATCACTCTTAGGCATATACCCTAAAAATGCACATTCCCAACCAAAAAGCTTTAGCTCAACTATGTTGATAGCAGCATTATTTGTAATATCAAGAACCTGGAAAAAGCCTAGATGTCTCTCAACTGAAGAATGGATTAACAAGCTATGGTACATCTACACAATGGAGTACTACTCAGCAGTAAGGAATAATGATACTGTAAAGTTTGAAGGCAATAGATGAATATGGAGAATATTATCCTGAGCGAGGCATCACAATCCCAGAAAGTGAAGCAAGGGATGTACTCAATCATTAGTGGACTTTAAAAAAATATATAAGGAGAGAGATGTCACTGTGCACAAGAAATCAAGGCTAGAACATAACCAAGTGCCACAATGCCTCACTTCTGCATTGATGGCTTCTGGCAGAGGGGTGGGTAAGAAAGATTTGTTTTCTTTCAGGGTCTGGCCATAGGGAGATTAATTTTGCTCCAGGAAGAAGACCATGAACAGCATGAATGGGTGGTTTTGTAAATGGGATGATCATAAGAGTAGGTATGATACTGAGAGGTCTGATAACTGAGTTTGTTGGGGTGCACGATGTAAAAACACCAAATTATACATATATATAACCAAAAAAAGATTTTAAATGTAATCCCAGGTGTTAAAATCTGAAGGGTCTATTGCAGGAACATATTGGCTAAAGTAATGGTATTAACTGCTTACCAAATATGACACTCAAACATTAGTTGGGAATGGGTAACAAAATTACATTATATAGAATAAAAACTATTACACTGTCTAATAGAATCTTCAAATTTTAGTTTGCAATGCTTATCAAGGTTAGTATTGAGAGATACAATGTTTAACATAATATGAACTATCTGTTCAGAGTTAATATTCTCTTTCAGGCAGAAAAATAAACATTAGAAATCAAAATTAACTAATTCACTATAGAAATGATTCAACATGTGGTTGTAACTACTTAGAAATAGAGTATCAGATTAAAGACTGCAGTCAAGTTTGGTATGTTTGGAAACCCTAATTAACATCCAAGGCCTGCTGTGGGTAGCCCTTAGGTCAAGAAGCTTTGATATATCTTTAATCCACTATATATATATATATATATATATATATATATATATATATATATATATATATATATATTCAAGTGGTTTCAAAGTCCTGTAATTATTAACAGAATAATTTTACAGATTTATGTTATTGCCATGATCTAGTACCATGTCATTAAGAAAAATAGAAAGGACAATTTTTATTTATATTTTGAGACAGAGTATCATGTAGCCTAGGAAGTCCTTAAACTCATTATGTAGCTAATAATTACAGTAAAATTCTTATCCTCCTACTCTGCCAAAATAAATTGCTGGAAATAATAAAGGTGTGCCAATATGCCAAGTTTTATGCATACTCAGGAGAGTGAACTTATAAATTCATGCTTGCTAGGCAAGTGCATACCTAACCCAAGAGGAAGAATTTAAAGCTCTTTTACAGAAAGACTCTCATCCTAACACTAATTATATGCTGCTGCAACAAAAATTTTCAAGACAACTCATCATGAAATTACAGGTTAGGAGGTTGCCAATCAGGAATTTAATTTTCTTACTTTCTTGATAATAATTCTATATAGAGTACAAAAAGAACAAATCAGTGTTAACAAATATTTTCATTGTGAAATATAATGCATAAGAAGAGTGTAAAAACAACTATAAACAACAGTACACTGCAAAGTAACAAATTATTTTATATATCCTTTTCAGGATAAATTTTCTGATTTACATTGTTTTCCAACATATGTTCTATTACTGATTTTAAGACAATAGTGATGTATTTAAATTTAAATTATAAAAATGTAAGTGAAAATTAAAACTTCCATTTTTTTAATGCCAAAATGGAAGAAGTATAAGAAAAATATAAGACAGTGAGATGGCTGACTGAAAAAAGTGCTTTTCAAAAAGCTTTAACCTGAGTTTCTAGATTTAGGACTGTCCTACTTGTCAGAAGGGAGCCACATCTTGCAGATTTATCTCTAATCTCTACTCACACATTTGGACATAAAACATATACATACACATACATACATGAGATGTGCTAAATAAGATACTGTAAAGTAAACATGTACTCACTAGCAAGTCTTACTTTTGATTTTAGCTTTGAATGAAGCTTTGAACTAAAGAAAAGGTTTTAAAAATTTATATGATATACAATCTTATTAAGTTACAAAATACATAGTTTGTCATGCTAGATATAAACATATACTCGTAGAAAAACACAGCTCATGATGTCTTTGGAAAGCAGTCTTTATACAGCACTGATCTTTTTAAACACTTCACAGATAATCAGTTTCTCTAAAGCTGGAACAAAGATAAAGCCATTGACAATTCATGGTTATAAAATAATCACATTAACATTTTGGAAAATAAATGCAATTACATCTTTAAGCAAGAACATAATGGAAAAGCCATTGTAAAATCTTGTAAGAAATTCATCCTCTAAGAGGTATATAAAATGTCTTAGTGGCAACATATAATGAAGATCAGTTTAACAATTACATATGCAATGAGGGAAAACTATAACAACAAATAACCCAGTAACATTTTTGAGTAGATTAAAAGAAGTAATTTCGGGGCTGGAGAGATGGCTCAGTGGTTAAGAGCAGTGACTATTCTTCCAGAGGACCCGGGTTCAATTCCCAGCACCCACATGGCAGCTCACAACTGTCTGTAGTTCCAGTTCCCAGTTCCAGGCAAACACCAAGGCAAATAAAATAAAAATAAAGTTAAAAAAAAGAAGTAATTTCTTTTTTTTTACATATTTTATATATATGTATAGAATACTGAAATTCAAACACTGACTTATTGAAAATACAACATGGCTATAACATTTGAATTAAACAAAATTGATAAAGATCAATGATGCAGACAAATAGATCTATATTCAAGAAAATGTATTACAAATTATATACAAGGGAAAGAATAGAAATAATTTCATATTTTAATAAGTTCAATATAATTAAATAAACAATATAATTATAAAGAAGAGAATGATAAGCTAGTTAGAAAATAATATGAACTGGGTGAACTCTAAACAGCATCTTATTATAAATAAAAATATGTCATTAATTCTGTTATATAGGAAAAAGTTAAAAATCTAGTACAATGTTCAAATGATTAAATAAATTATTGAACAAATCAGTTTTATGCTGCTAGTCAAAACATACTCTTATAAGATACAGAATATCAAATTTAAAATGGGAAAATATTTATCATTAACATGAAAATTCACAAATGCACAGAAAGTCACAACTGTGACCCAAAGTAAACTTATGTAACTACAAATATAACAAAATAATAGAAGCAACTGGGAGTCAGATATTCCTGCAAGTGTTTCTTGGTTCAGAAAAGTCAAGCATAAGGTTGGCTGACAAACCCATATGTGGAAGTAAAATTTTATTATGTTATCTGCTCACATAATGTCAACGTCATCATGGATATTACCTAAAAATTGAGCTATTAATCAGAAAAATAAGTAAACAGTATGAGCAGAAAGTGTCATTTATTTTGAATGCACTTAAATGAGATATCAAACAGAAGCAGTATTCACTAGTGTTTTGATTGATCCAATGGTCTTGCCTGAGGCTAGACACACCCTGAGAAGAGCTTGATACATTAAAAATAGAATTTCCTCTTTATCGTATTTAGTATGTATTTGGGAATTTTGGTGTAAATATATTGAAAACAGTGAAGGTAATTGTAAAGAACTATAGTTGGTAAAAATAAGCTGAACATTCAGGTTACATTTAAATATCAGACTAAACAAACAAATGTTAATGAAAAATAAAGTTTAATGACATATTTAAAACCATGAACTTTTTTGGTCTTATTTAAGAAGTTCTGTTGTTTGATGTGATATGAACTGTTCTCATAGAATGATTATCCCTAGCAAAAAGACATACATAACAACTGCACAATTTTACTTGAAAAAATTGACCACTTGTTCTTTGATTTTTAAAATTTAAAGGCATTTCACAACCAACAAATTAAAATGAACATTTTAACATTACACAAAGACCTGAGGTGTTTTTAAAATACAAAATGAAATATTTAGATTTATGAAATTATAATTCTGGACTATTAGCAAAAAGTATTTTATATACAAGCATTCTTAAAATATAAAGTCAAAATCTATGAGGTAATCATTTACAAAATTCTTCCCTGTAGAAGATTTTAAATTTGGACTTCCTTATGCTAGGCTAAGTTACAACGACTAAAATTCAAGTGTATTTAGGCATCATTTTTTTTTTCAAATTTGAAGGCATAAAATCAAGACATTAAATGGGAAAAGAATAAATTTGCAATTATTTATGTTCCCTTCTGAAAATGACAAAATAAAAATGGATGAATTAAATGTCCTTTCTTATTTGCAATTTAAAAACTAAATAGAAACAGACCATTTTCAATGAATTATGAATTACTTGTGTAACTTGAGAAGTTTGTGTTTCAGAACTCTCCATATTAAAACAATAGGAACACCAATGAGACTTATTTTATTTAGGTATTTTGTTCCCTACTCTTCAGCTAAGCCCCACTTTAGGAACTCAGTTATAGCTCAAGTGAAGATTGCAAATCATTGTGTTCACCACATTAGAACAACCATACTCCTGCTATCCGGTAGGAACAAAAGAAGAAATCTACCAGTAATCATTTCCATTTGCAACTGGTTTTGTGCCAAACTTCCTCACACAAAGGGATTTAGTTTGTAATACTCATACTGGCTGTTAGCTTATCAAGCTGAAACATAATAAGTCAATTAAAAGCTACCATTTTTTTCATGAACTTCCAAAGCCAGATTAATGTTTAAAAGTTTACACAAACATCAGAAATTACCCAATCAACACTTTGATGGAATATTTCTACTTGCTCATATAATGCTGAAATTATTTCTAAAATGAAAAAGAGAATGAGATGTAAATCTGAAAATACATGGAGAAAACACAGTAACAAAGAATAATAATTTCCTCAAAAGGAGTGGCTTTTGTATCAGCTTGATATTGAACTATAGCTGACACAATTAAATGGAAACTACAGATTTGAGTTATTCTCTCTACTGATGACTTAGTTCAATCTCAGAGGATACTGGTAAAGGACAGATGATTGCCACACATAAAACTATCAAAATATTTACTTTATAATTCTTATGAAAAGATTAGCAGCTTCTGAAGAGAATCTGGTGTTTACATTATAACTGAAGTAAAATATGCAAAATGAACAATAACCCAAAAATATTAAAATAGCAAGCTCAAAGTGAGGGAGATAATATTCAGAGTCTATGTACTGCTTTGGTCTAAAAAAGTCAGCATGTCATCATAATAAATATCTTACCTACTACTGTACATTTGTTTATTAAAAAACAATGCAAGTTATCAGCTATAGATTCCTGAAGTCTCTTTATTTTATTCCAACCTATGAGGGAAAATATAATTTTATGCAACTACTATATTATAAGGAATTGGTAACTAAACTTTTCCATATATATTTTGAAACAATTTGAATGTGTTAGTATAAATTCATAATTGTATGTAGATACTGAAATTTTGGCATAATTTACAACAACATATTTTTTAGGAGTACAAATAAAATGCTTTCTATACAGTAACCATGAAAGATGCGCTCTTAAGATTCCTTTCTTTTTTCACTTGCTTGCCTCTTTAATTTTTTTTGCTCACTTTTCTGCTCTCTCTCTTTAGAAACTTTGCTCTCTCTTTGTTCTTTTGATGCTGAATTAGGGGCTGGTTTAGGCTCTGCCTTGATCATCAGGTTCTAACTCTTGTGTTGTAGAAAGTTTCCCAGGCCCATTTGGGCCAAAGGTTTGGACCTGGCTCGTGGCAGCTTTTGTCCCACAAAGAAAAGAATCAGACACTTATATTAACTTCATACTGTTTGGCCCATGTCTTAAGCACATTACTAGCTAGCTCTTTCACACTAATTCAACCCATTTCTTGTATTCTATCTGCCACATGGCATGGCCCATGGCTCACCTGGATTAATTACATGTCTCTTCTTCGGGGGTTAGATGGAGACTGGCTAACTCCACCTGCCTTCTACCTTTCTGTCCTCTGATTCTCCACCCACTTCTAAGGCCAAAACAGCTCCTTTATTTTCAGCATACAGAGACTATTTCCACCACACTCTTGCTCTCTTTCATTAATTGATTTTCAAGCAGTTTTACTATATCACTTCTTTCTCAACTTCCCTTTTCATAGAACAATATTTTTGTAGACTGTGAAGATGAGTTGCTTTCTTTGGTTTAATAAGAAGATAAATGTTCAATAGCTAGATAAAGACTGGCAGAAAGTTTAGAGTTTGCTGGCATGAAGGAGGAGAAAGTTTCCAGGAAGCAGGGGAGGATCAATATGAAATTATCTGCTGAAATAGAGTACTGCTACATGCTAAAGAATAGATAAGAAATATGTGTTAAGTAGTAAGAAGTCATTAGTTACTAGTCTAAACTAATATTAAGTTTCTCCATGGTTATTTGGTGGGAAAGAAAATTCTGCCTACAATGCTCCATACAGGTGTTACAAGAAACACCTCCAAACCAATGAACAAGGAACTTTATTTTCCTAATTTTTGATACTATTATAATTCAGATGGTGTAATGACTGTATTTCTGTATGTGTATGTATGTTTGTGTGTGCTTGTGTGTGTGTGTGTGTGTGCTTGGTTATAGGCTTTGCTCTTCAAACTATCATTTGTGTAGAAAATAGGTAAAAACCTAGTGAATTAAGAAAATAATTTTATAAAATTATTTATGGCATATTTAAGGAAATAACACAATATTAAAACAGCAAATACATTTTCTGCCTAGTTGTTTCACTTCTGGGTTCAAGTCTGCATCCTAATCCTGGAGTTAGAGGTGTAGTGTGAATTGTTACTGTTTGGATGTTGGGGTTTAAACTTGCTTAAAATCTCTGTCTCCTAAATTATAAGATAAATGGCATATAAAATATATTACTACAAGTGTGTCTACATGAAAGTGATAAGGTCATATATCCAATAAAGTTAGCACTTGTATATTTTTGTATTAGTGGTGAGTGTGTGTAAAGGCTTTTTGTTTGTGCTTTGAAAAAATAATACAAAAATGTACTCATATTTTTGTCTGAAAACCTCAGCATATTAATTTGTCATACATATTATTAGAAATTGAAAAAATTAAAATTAACAAACTCAATCATATTTTAAAAATATGAATATATTGTTGAATGGCAAAATTGTAAAAATTACCATATGTATCACCTTAAACATTTTAGGAGTTAGAGGAGAAACAGAGAATGAGGACAATGAAAGAGAAAGCTTGAGAGAGGGAGCCATTATGAGCTTACAGAGAAATCCAGTTCTAGGGAAATATCCTAGAACCAACAAACATGATCCCAACTAAAACTCCAAGCAATAGTGGAGAGGTTTCGTAAACTAACCTTCTTCTACAATCAAATTGGTGACCACCCTAATTGTCATCATAGAACCTTCATATAGCAATTGATGGAAGCAGGTGCAGAGATCCATAGCTAAGCACTGTGTTTGAGCTGACTGTCCAGTTGAAGAGAGGGAGAAGAGATTATATGAAAAAAGGGGTCAAGGTCATGATGAAGAAATCTACAAAGACAGGTGACCTGAGCTATTGGGAGCTCACTGACTCTGAACTGACAGCTTGGGAAACTGCATGAGTGTAAAATAGGCCCTTGGAAGGTGAATGTTAGTTAAATAGCATGGATACTTTCTGGGGCCTTTAGCAGTGGGACCAGAATTTACTCCTAGTACATCAGTTGGCTATTGGGAGCCTATTCCCTACAGAGTAATACCTTGGTCAGAATTGATACTGGGAGAAGGGGCTTGGTGTTGCCTCAATTGATTATGCCAGACTGCATTGACTCACCCCAGGAGTCCTCACCATTTCTGAGTAGTGGAAGAAGGAATAGGGTGAGGGAAACCTGGAGATGGCTAGAAAGAGAAAAAGAAGGAAAAACAGTAGTGGGTATATAATAAGCCATTTAAATAAAAAATAAAATAAAAATAAAAACTAACTATGATAAATAAATAAATGTTATGTTTTTAAAATCATTAAACTAGACTCTCTTAGCAATTCAGTCAGTAACTTTACTGGTTACACAGTTACAATGTTAGGTACAGATATCTAATATTGTATCTAATATTTAATTATCAGATAAAATAAGTACAATGTCTATTCTGTTACCAAAATCTGTATATAATTATCTGACAAGCTTCCTGTGATCAGCATACTAGACTATTAGGTAAATCAACTTCTTTGTGTTGTTTATGAAGTAAAATGATACAGAATGAGTCTTTTTGCACTTTCCTATTATGCAGAGAGTGGATAACAAATGATACAGCTACATATTCCAGGGCTTGGCAAACAATAACACTTTTCTTTACAGGATCCCCTAAAGATACTATCACCCTCTAGACAGCAGCAAGTAAATTTAAGTTCAAGACACCCATATTCTCAAGAGGTAGGGTGGGTGATTTTTGGTCTTTCAATGAGTTATGGAAGATTGTCATTTTTTAAGGGTAATTGGTTGAAAATTGTTATTGTTTATAATTAGAGAAAAGTAAACAAGAGAGATTTAGGATTCTTACTTAAAATAAAAAGAAAGAAAAAAAGGGATACAAATATGATAGGATATAAGGGCAGATTATTGAACCTACTTTAAAAAAGAAATTACTAGTTTTAAATATTTACATTGTATTTGATTTTTTTGGATATAGTATACAAATTGTGTATATTGATGTAAGGTTGAGATTAATTTTTCCCTCTAGGGGGAGTGGGATCCAAGGAGTCAGTCCAATGTGTTTCTGATTCCAAGCTGTACAGTGGTTGTGGTTTGCAGCTTGGGCATGCTTTGCTTTTTTTCTTGTTTGTTTGTTTAGAGTCCACTAATGAGTGAATACATCCCCTGCTTATCTTCTGGGTTTGTGATACCTGGCTCAGGAGGATATTCTCCAAAACCATCCATTTGCCTGCAAATTTTAGGATATCATTTTTTCTTATTGCTGAGTAGAACTACATTTTGTAGATGTACCACTGTTTGTTAATCCATTCTTCAGTTGAGGGACATCTTGGTTGTGTCCAGGTTCTTGCTATTACAAATAATGCTGCTATGAACATAGTTGAGCTAATGCCTTTGGATTGTGACTGTGCCTCTTTAGGGTATACACCCAGAAATGATATTGCTGGGTCCTTGGGGAGATTGATTCTCAATTTTCTGAGAAACCTCCATATTGCATTCCAAAGTGGCTGAACAAGCTTACACTCCAACCAACAATGGAGGAGTGTTCCCCTTGATCTGCATCCTCTCCAGCATAGGCTGTCTTCTGTGTCTTTTATCTTAGCCAATCTAACAGGTGTCAGGTGGTATCTCAAAGTTGTTTTAATTTGCATTTCTCTGATGACTAAAGACGATGAGCACTTTTTCAGGTGTCTTTCAGCCATTTGTAATTTTTCTGCTGAGAATTCCCTTTTTAGATCTGAACCCATTTTCTTGATTGGGTTATTCAAGAATTTGGGCTCTAGATTCTTGAGTTCTTTATATATCTTAAAGATCACTCCTCTATCACTTGTAGGTTTGGTGAAAAGGGCCAACTTACCTTACCTATAAAGGCAGACCCATCAGACTAACACCTGACTATTAAATGGAAATGATGAAAGCTAGAAGGGCTTGGTTAGAAGTTATACAGATGCTAAAAGAGCATCACTGCCAAACTAGAATACTATACCTTGCAAAATTATCAATCACCATAGATGGAGTCAACAAGCTATTTCATGACAAAGTCAGACTGAAACAATACCTGTCTACCAATCCAGCACTATAGAAAGCATTAGAGGGAAAACTCCAAACTCAGGACCCTAGATACACCAATAAAACCACAAAAAAATCAATAATCCTACAGAAGAATACCTCAGAGAAAGAAAATACAAACAAGTTACCACCAAAAATAGCAAGAAATATCAATCAGTGGTCACTAATATCCCTTAATATCAATGGGCTCAACTCTCCTACAAAACGACATACACTAATAAGATGGATACAACAATAGAAGCCATCCTTCTGTTGCCTACAAGAAACACACCTCAACCCCAAAGACAGGAATTATATTTTTAATAGCTTATTAATATTCTATGTGTAAATGCACAAGATATTTTTTTTAAAAAATATATTTGTCTACTGACAGACATCTGATATCTAGGATATGTCTCATTTTGGCTAATAAAGCATCTATAAGCATTAAATGTCTCTGTAGCAGAATTAAGAAGTTTTTGGAATATGTCCAAGATTGATATAGCTGGAGGACATTGAGGTAGTTAGTTCTAGTCTTCCAGAGAAACCTCTACATTGATTTCCATAGTGAATGTACAAGTCTGTATTTCCACTTGCAATGGATAGCTTCCCCTTTATTATGTATTCTCTTCAGAAAGCTATGTCACTGATTTAACTGATTTTAGTTATCCTGATAAATTCAAGATGAAATCTCAAAGTAGTCACTTTTCGGGGGAAGAGAGTTTGAACAAGGGGATACGTGGATAAAAATGAGACTTTATTCATAATAAGAAAAGAAAAAAAGGAAGTCTCAAAGTAGTTTTCCTTAGCTTTTTCCAGGTGTCTAAGGAAGATGAACTTTTACCATTTGAATTTCCTCTTTGGAGAATTCTTTCTCTTATATTTGACATGCAGTTTTCTGAATTCTTTATATATTTTAGATAATAGCCTTCTATCAAATGTGTAGTTGGTAATAATCTTTTTCATTCTGTAGACTGCTTTTTGACTAAATTGCGATTCTTTGCCATGCTGACGCTTTTTAAATTTGGAGATCCCATTTATTAAAGGTTGATGTCAATGCTTGTGCTGTAGGCATTCTCTTCAGAAAGTCTTTTCCTATGCTACTAAGTTCAAGACCACCCCCTCAGTTTTTCATTTGTATAGTTTATAGTTGAAGTCTTTGATCCATGTGGAGTTGAGATTTGTGCAGGATGATAAGTGGACTGTATTTGGATTCTTTTATGTTGATCCATCCTGATTTCTTCTCATGGGTCCATTCAGCACAATTTGTTGAAAGTGCTGTTAAAAAAAAAAAAATAAAGAAAAGAAAGAAAAAAAGAAAGTGCTGTCTAATTTCCACTGTTTATTTCTTACATTTTATTTAAAAAGTCAGATGTGCATAGGTTTGTAGATTTGCACTTGGGCCTTCAGTTTTATTTTATGGATCTACATGTCTGTATTTGTGCCAACATCATGGTGTTTGAGCGTTTTTGTCACTATAGCACTATAAAACAATTTGAAGTTGGAGATTGTGATACCTCCAGCATTTCTTTTATTTTCCTATATTTTCCTAGTATTTCTTTTTATTGTAGTTAACCTGTGTATTTTGTGATGCTATATAAAACTGAAATGCTCTTGAAAATCATTGAAGATTTGTGTGGAATTTTGATGGACATTACATTATATCCATAGATTAATTTTGGTAGGATGGCCCATTTGTATTATGCATTATTACTGATCTGTGAGTAAGTAGGGTATTTCCATCTTTTGATATCAATTTCAATATTGTTCTTCAACATCCTATTTTATATCATACAAGACTCTGCTTGCTTGATAGAGTCATCAAGATAATTTTAATATTATTTGAGTCTATTTTAAAAGTTACATATTCTCTGATTTCTTTTAAATTGGTTTGTGTTGCTCATGATCCACTACTCCACCGATCCCACAGACAGGACATGAGGAGATAAGGACATAGAATCCAAAGTCTGCAAGCAAGCTCATTATTTTGGGAAAGGGACTAACATATAGGGTAAGGGCTTGAGCTGGAAATCTGCTATTTGTGGCATTCTTCTTCCTGCTGTTCACATTTCACTTTGTGTTAGGTTCTGTAGTCTCATTAATTGTTTCCAGCCCGAGAGCATCCTGTTTAGGTTAGGACCTCTTTGTCACAACAAAAGTGGCTTTTGTGCATGTCTTAGGCCTCTGTGCTTTGACTTATTTATTTTGGATGTGAGTTTATTTGTTTTCACTAACTCATTTTCAGTGTCATTTTTTATTTTTGTTTTAGAGGTTTTATGTGTGCTTTTATATTACTAGTATAAAATCAGTTCTTTTTTAATGTAGGCATTTTTATTACGAATTTGCTTCATAAAACTTCCTTGACTTTATCCCAAATATCTGGTATGTTGCTTTTTCATTTTCATTCAAATTTAGAAAAACCATTAAAGTCTTTCTTAGTTTTGATCTTTACTCATTTTTATTAAGTAATGAGTTGCTTCATTTCCATGACTTTATAAGTCTTTCTGCTGTCATTGGTATCTAGCTTTAATTTATAATTGTCAGGTAAGATGCAGGATGTTATTTTAAAGTTCTTGTGTCTGCTGAGATTGTCCCAGTAAGTTTTCAGTTTTGGAAAAATTACCACAAAGAAGAAAGAAAGTATATTCTTTTAATTCTGGATAAACCATTTTTCTATGACTGATTTTGGCACTGATTTACAAGTTGTTTCCAATTTGCTATTCTAAAAAATATCTTTTTCTTAATCTCCTCTCTCTCTCTCTCTCTCTCTCTCTCTCTCTCTCTCTCTCTCTCTCTCTCTCTCTCTCTCTCTTTCTGAGTATGTATGTGTGTCCTACTCTTGGCTATATTTTATTTTATAGTTTTTGGGCATAGGACCAAAAGTTCTGTGAAACTTTTTAAGTTATCTTTCTGTCTCTTGTCAATATTGTTGCATCTATGCTAAAAATTATTTTTAGCTATATTAAAGTACATTTATTTTAGTAAATATGCTGACAATAACTTATTATCATATTTCTTCTCTTGCATATAAAACATATTACAATTTAGGCAGTTTTAATGTACAAAAGTCTTCTGTATAAATAATATATTGTACTTCAGACCATTTAAAGTACTCACCAAGCCAAAATCCTGTATTATGATGGTGTTTTGCAAAAGCATTATATTATTACTCTTAAATAGAAACTGGAAAATATTCGACACACTTCTGTCTAATGTAAAAGTCATATGAAGCAAGGTAGAAGTGTGTTTTCAATAATTTGATAAACCTGTCAATCAGTATTTTTTTGGTTAATGTTAATAGGGAGTGTGAGAGAGTACCTAATGTGATATAATGGCATATATTTAGTACATACAGATTAGGATATGGCATGGTTTTGAATAGAATGCTGACAATTTGTGAACTTCAATAAGGTTCTTATAATAAGAGCAAATAATCTAGAAATCATTTAATGAAATTTAATACAATTCTATTTTGATTCATGTCATTCAAAGCAGATTTAGATTGTTACCAATAGTTTTAAAACACTTGTAAATAAAATCATAAGCTCAATATTTTACAAGTACTATTTACAATCTTCTAAAGGCAGAAAGTAGACACTAAGACGGCTTTAGAAATACCAATTTCTTTCAAGTGATAATGATAGTCCTTTCAGTTTTGAAATTCAATGACTAAATAATTCTTTTGGTTTGTAATTTAGTCATTCCATTCCACATGCCATAATTATCATACAAAAATTTACTAAAAGGAGAAGATGAGCCAAATGTTATCATTATAAATAGACAATAAAATACCCTTTATATTTTTATGAATATAGTATAGTGTAAATCTTTCTCTTTTTTTTAAGCTTCTTCCTTGCTTTACTTCTCTGGAAGGAATCACACTTAGCTCCTTTAACATGAGTGAGGGGCATTTTACCAACCAACCAAGAGCTCAAAACCTAGTTTCTGGTTTAAGTAAGAAGAAATCACCTAAAATATTTCCTATGATGATTCTTCTGCTATTCTGTTTTATATGGATCTTTCTAAAGATCTTTCTGTCACTGGAATTGCTTGTTGAGTCTACAGAGACCAGCCTCCTAAAAAAAAATGCCATTCCTAAATTGAGATTATCTGATTAAATGGAGAATATGGAAGTTTGGTTATTATCAGTAAAATATTTGTGTTTTATTTGATAATATAAGCAGAAGCAATTCACATTTATTTATTCTAAAAGATAAGACATCAATCCCTCAAATTATTTTTATAGCAGTAAAGAATGTAAATGCAGTTTGTAAGTTATGATTTACTTCTCTATTTTTATATACTTTATACATTTATAACAAGTTTGCTCTTAAGGGTAAATTTTCTAAGCACAGGAATTTGTCAGTAAATTAAGCAACCTGCTGACATCTAAACAAACCACAGTCAGAAATTTAAGATGTAGCATTGATTGCACAGAAATATTCTCCTGGTGTTTATTTGGCAAGATAAGAAAGAGTATACATGTATTATATCTACATACAACTTTTAGCCTTTCCAGTTTTCTCCTTAGAATTCTTCTATTCCATCATTATGGGAAAAATTCAAACATAATAATGTTGTTGTTTTTCTACTTATCAAAAATCACACATTTATTAATATTTTGGAACCTTGTAATGTCACCAGATGGGTTATGAAGCTGTGGAAACAGTTCCAATTATTCTAAAATGTATTATTTTAATTATTTTTCAACATATCAGAAGTTCTCACTTGGTTGTTTTAAGCATTGATCCTTAACAATAATCCCTTCAGCATTATGAGTTTGTTTTCTTCACCTATACTGCCTTGATATTAACCATCTTTAAGAGTATGTCTTTGTTTACATACTATTGCAGGAGTTAAGTCTGGATTTGAAATTTACTAGGATCTGCATGTTTATGGAAAATAAAACATTGTTCCAAAACAAATCTGTTTTCAGTTGGAATAAAAATCCAATTTTTAGATTCCAGTGTGTAATAAAGTTCAGCTTTCCCATAAGATGGAACATCCTATAATTTAAAAAGCTAAATAAAATACCCCTTAGAAAATAATTTCATTCAGTAAAAATGAGACAAAGGGGAAGCTTTATCTCACAATATTCTTGGTTGTATTTCAGCTTTTGTTGATTGCAAACAAGATTTATTTTATTTAAAGTGCTGATATCTTTCCCAGTGTTTTATATGTAGATAAATAAGTCACTGTCTACATGTTGAACCAATTACTCTCATTCTGTTTCTTAATTGGCATTAATACAATAACAGGATAGAAATGATCTCATGCTTGCTTACACATTAAAAATTACCAGTGGTGCAAAACTTATTGCCATAGCCATTCTTTTTTGTTTCTGTGCTTGAGAATAATGAAGTTACTGATTTTCCTGTTGTGTGTTGCTTTTCTTGCTTGACACTCAACATCATCAAAGTCTCAACATTTAGAAACCATTTAGAAATGCACATTAGGACTGTTAGATAAGAAGTTGTGCTTTAGACAGGACAATTTTATTTCTAGTGCTTTTGTTTTGATTTTCTAGTTCCTGTAATCATACCACAAATTCTTGGCATAGTATTCTAATTATTACTTTAGATATTCTAACTTCTAGGTGGGCACATGACATTTTTAGTATGTCACAACAAGAGCCATATCCTCCTATCACTGACGATCAATTATTTGATGATGTGTTCTGTAGCCTTAAATACTGATAATTCTAATTTGGACATTGGCTCTAAAACCATAAGATGTAATTGAAAGTTGTTGTGAATTTTAGACAAGAGTTTTAATTTTTTGTGCTTTATCTTGAGAATGTCAGTTAATAAAATATATAGCTATTTTGCTGTTTTTACCTTAGCTGAGACTTAACCAGTCTTACAAGGTTGCTATAGTATTTTGAAATAGACAGTTCACACTGTATATCATCAAATGCATCTCTCTCTTGTTTAGTAGTATTCTATCCATAATAATAATTATACATTTGGCTTTTTGTTGAATGTTGTTACACAAACCTTTAATTAATGCCTGAATTTTAGTTAGAGGAAGCCAGATCTGTCCAGCCTGTTGAGCAGAACAAATTCCACAACAAGAAGGGCCTTATAAGCACACCATATCTCAAAAAACCAATGTATGTATGTGTCTTTGAATTAGATTCAATAGAATTGTTTTTCTGATCTATTTAATAGTAATTACTAAGGACTGAATTGACTGTTTGCAAAATCCCTAATTAACCTGGGATATTGCTAGAGAAAAAAAAAAAAAAAAAACTAAATCACTTATTACTGTAACGACCCACCGTGAAATATATATTAAGCAATATTTATTATCCAAATATAACTTACAGACAAGGGTTTTGTTAAAAGGGAGAAAAGGGGGAAGCAGCACGCTGGAGAGTCAATATAAAAAACATAAGCATGTGATTCATTTCTTTGGGGGACAAAAGCCACGGGCACGCAGACCAGGTTCCAAACCGCCGCTGCCACCGCTCGTGCCAGGTTACAAACTCCAGGTCGCAAACCTCCCAGACCCAAAAAGGAGAAAAACTTACTACAACAATCACTTATACTGAGAAAAATGCTATAATAATAGGAAAAATACCCAAGAATGAGGAAATATACTTCTTTATGATGATGCCTCCAGTCAAATGGAAGTTTGCATTTAAATTGTGAATACAATATTTAATCCTAAGGTTTTATGATGTTTTCATCAGCTAGTCCTTAACAACACTTTCATTATTTTGTCACCAAGTATACAATTTATGCATAGAAGTACTATAATAGAAATAAAAATTCTCATGACTCGTCAACTGTGAGTTCCACAATTGAGAAACAGAATTTTAAATATTGATATTATCGACATTATATTGAAACAATATTGCCCTGAAGACAATCTCATTACTAAATATTACATGCAGTGGAATAAAATGTAAGGAGAACTTCAGGCATAATATCACTTATATATAAAAAATGCATTCCCTTTTTGTCTGATTGCTTATCAGACATTAAATAAACTTTATTATAGACTATATTTTACACTTACTGAGAGTAACCTTTGTTTAATGTGAAGTCAAATCTAACTACAATATTACATGCAGGTATAGCAAAGCCAATGAAGGATAAACTCTTAAAAATATGAATAAGAATATTCAGGAGCTAAAATAAAAGACTTTTTTGTTGCTGTGTTTCCAGTTTTCAATATTGTTTAATAAATTTGCCATTAAATTCACTGGTATATATACTTTCTAACAACTGGTCAATATCATTTATATAAATGATTAGTGCTAATATGCATTCAGAAACAGGTGAATTATTGGCTCTTGAGAATCACTGATGCAAGAAGTTGAATGAAGTGTGAAATGAAAAATCAAACCCTCACCTCGGAGAGAGTCTCAAATGACTATGCTGAGGGCTATACCACTGCCTTCTAGTGAAGTTAAAAGCACACAAGTGTACAGTAAAAGCTTCCCAGGTTTTAGGACTCTTTTTGGGCAGTCTACTGTGCTTGAAACAGCTGTTTTCTACTTGTCCTTGTATCAGTACATCTTGCTTACCTCTCCAGCTATCTAGACTTGTAATAGTACTAGTTTCTATTTCAAAGTAGAGTATTAGGTGAAAAGTTATCTAAAAGATTTAAGCTGAAAGGTTCAACTTCACCTCCATTGTAAAAACATATTATGGAGAATAAAAAGAATAGAGCAGGATAAAGTATTTTTCCTGGAAATAATAACTTTATTTCTGAGTTTTCAATAGATCCAGAAAGCTAACATGTAGAGTAATGATCTTTAAATGTGTTAGCTTCGTGACAAACAAGTATAGAATCCTTTCTGTACATTTTTTACCATTTTTCATTTTTGAAGAAGGTATTCTCTATCTGTTTTCAAACAAGTTTTTCTTGTTATTTATTTATAGGAAAATTTTCAATTTTTGTATCACAATGAATGTATGTGATGCATTTAATAGCACATTGCATAATTATTAATGCCTAGTGTATAGTGTTCTCATGCAAAAATGGTAAGAAAAAATGCTTTTTCACATAACTATATGAGTTTATTTCATAAAGTTGTAAGAGAGATGTCACACATCAAGTAAGCTTTTAAAACATAAAAGTTTAGAATGAGAAGAAATTGCATTGAACCAAATTTACCTTTCACAAATAGACCAATGATGCTCTTGTCACCCCTATTGCTTCACCTAGTCTAATTCTTTGGCAAATGGACATATATTATCAGTCTCTTAAAAATAGTTAAAATATGAATGACCCCTGATAACAGTTCGGAAGTACCTATCAATGAATTTTTTTTTCATTTTTGTTTTCCTGCAAGAAATGCTAGAATCAAGTAACAGAACAGAATGGACTTTGTTTTGATTAAGATTTCAAACAATTAGACAACTATGGACATCAGGCTGATTGAAAATAACTATCACATATAATCTGAATCAGAGTCATTGTTTAAAGCAGAAATATTTCAGACAGTAATTCTATAAAAAGACTTACAGGTTAGTGATATGGCATATACACATTAGTTGAGGTTTTAGGAAAATATTGATAACAGGCAACAGAAAGAAGGTTCTTCAATATTGAGTTTCAAATGCTGATAATGCTGGTGACAGATAAAATCAAAGAACTCATTGTAACATCTATGTTTTTTAACCTAAAACTTACCATTAAGGGAAAATGAACTAAAGCAACCCGATTTAAAGAAAATAAAATCTGTACTAACAAAATTTATGATTTTTCTTATATTATTATACTTAATAAAAGCATAGACAGGTGTGTTACTCAGTACTCTCATGGCCAGAGCCTTTTCCTAGAGGTGCTGCTGGACTGTAACTTTTTTTTTTTCTGATGGCAAGACTGACATGGTAAAATACATAGAGCTAAAAATAGAATTATATCTTCAATCCCAAATACAAAGCCAAGAACCAACTGGATGTTGGGCATAGACTGTGTCTACAAAATCCAAAAAAAAAAAAATCATCACCAACAAGTTTCTTTCTCGAGTAACCACAACTACTAAGTCTCTTATAGCAGCACCACAAACTTGGATCCAAGAATAGAAGCACCTGAACCTATGAGGCACATTTATCACTTAAACCACATGGCAACGTGGTGCATTATGTAGAAGTTGGAGGCATGTTACAACATAGAGCTTGTTGGGAAAAAAATTAAATCATTGAGAAAACATGTCTTTCCGAAACACACATCATATAAGCACACACACACACATACATTACAAAATAGTAAGATTAATTCAGTACTAAATATGATATATCCTAAGCTAAGTTTATTTCTGGCATAAATTTATGAAACAATGTTTCAATGAAATTGTAGACAATGAATTCTGTGAATATGATAAACCAAAGTAAAACCTTTGGAAGTGGGTAAGAAAAATTTATTAGAAAGACACAGCAATGGGAGAAATCAGGTCAGATCAAAGTAGTTCTTTTTACGGCAAACTAGGAAAATCAATTTTAATAGCTACATTCACTATCTGTGCTTCATACTTTATATAGTTTTATTTTTTTATATTCAATTATTTTTAAAAACATTGAGTGGAAAATTCTAGACATTATCTGTCTAGATATCTGTCCAGACAAATCTACATGAGCTGTAGATTACCTGGAATAGTGTGATTAAAATGTCTGCCTGACAATTCAGCTGCTCCATGATTGAAAATCTTCACTTTGTCTACTATATCCACAATTCCTAGGCTACGTAACACATATTAATTACCCAGTAGTCATCTCATTTATCAGATCAACTATTATGGCATCACAATGTTCTGCTTCAAGTTACCTATTTTGCATTATAATTGCTTTAGAAAACTAAATAGTAATGCTGACAAGTAGGAACAAAAAGAAGCACTAAAAACAAATCCAGTATTTTTTTCTTAGATGTTTATATTTTTAAGTTTTATAGCGAGAAAAAAAATCACAAACTAGAATAAAACACAAATGTGTGTTATTCCTGTTGTATCTGCAATTGAAAAATAATAATGTTTTAGGCCATGAGCTTAAATTGCCAAATATGAAACATATTTATGTATGTTCAGAAAAACAAGAACAACAGCATAAGATTTAGAGTTACCTACTGTGAACACAAACATACAATGGCTGGGGGTTTTGGAGTCTGTCTTCTGAGAATCTCTAAAATCATTTTTGTTGTATATGGTTCCTGGGCTGGACTTTCTGGTCTCCTACCAAGCTGGCAGACCAGCAGACCAACAGACCCACAGAATCACACAAATGCTTGTGTTAATTTTACACTGATTGACCTAGGGTATAGGCATATATATGATATCTTAAAATTTACAGCCAAATGGATGGAATTGGATAATATCCTCCAAAGTGAGGTGTCAAAAACCCAGAAAGATATGGAGGGGATGTACTTACTCATTAGTGGACTTTTAAAAATTCGGAAAGAACACCAAAGCTACAAACCACAACCATTGAACAGCTTGGGATCTGAAAATTATATTTAATATAGTCTTCTGTTGTTCATTTGATCTCAACTTCTTCATCTTAACTCAACTTATGATTCTTATCCTGTTCAGGCATGTGACTGGTTTCCTTCTTTCAGCAGCATTTCAACTTCTTTTCTCTGCAGCTCCTGGCATGTCTGCTTTGGTCCTCCTCTTAACAGAGTTTTCTTAATCTGGTAGTCCCTCCTACATTCCCTATCTGCCTTTAGCCAATCAGCATTCTCAGCAAACCAGCAGGTAGATCAATTATTTACAAAAATAAGAATCAGAGCAGTCTTTTCACCTGGTATTTATAATCTAAAGACATAGGAAAATTTATGTTAAAATTCAGCCTGAGCATGAAGGGCTGAGAAATGAGCAAAACACTTATTATCATGTAACATTGCCCAAACTTAAGAATGGTATGTATATATTCCTTCCATATTGTTTGCTTTCTAAAGACTTTTAAATGGTTATTCTGTCTGTATTGGTGAATGAGATACTCTCTCAGTCTTCAGAATCAAATGTTCATATCTTTAAGATACATACTCAGAGACACATCAGCATTAATGACTTGCCTGATATCAGAATAATCACTTGACTTTGTCAAGCAAGCACATGCAGTTCACCATCTTAACCACCAATGATTTTTACATATACAGATTCAGAAATTGAATTTAGTTAGTTCATTTTCAGGTTTATTTTCTCTAGGTTGACAATATTCATAATGGACATAGGATTATGCATAAGTATACAACACTTTATATCAATTTGTCAGTCCATTTTCCTAGGGGCAATAGCCTGGAAACTGAACAAAGCTGAGACAGTCATTTTGATAAGGACTTTAAAATGAGTTATAATAAATCTATTCAACTGTGTATAAAAGACAAAATAAAAGTATAATTATATGCACTGTCAGAGTCTGCAGTACAACTACAAAAAATGCATGCATATTGTTCTCCAATACATTTTTATATTTTTCTTTGCAATTTAAAAAGTATTCTTGGTTCAGACTTTAGAGAAATTGAAAAAAACAGAGACAATTTTTTTGGTGTAAATAATTTTTCAAAGATTAAAATGTATTTTTTGGTTAGAGATGAAAGGTAGAAAAATTTTAAAATATTTTTCAAAAATATAAATATTAGCATGAAACTATATTTTGATCAGTCACTTAGATATAATCTTTATTGACTTTATATTTTAAACTCTTTCATCATTTTATATATATACATATCGGATACATAAACTTATATTTTGTTACAATTCTGAATTTTAGTTAAGAACATATCATTGCATCTGTTCATATCAGTTAAAGCATCCCATGCTTTTTCTCTCTTTCTCATACATTTTTGTGTATGAGTGTCTGTGCGTGTTTGCAGGGTACAATATATATTTTGAAAGATTTGAAAAGTATCTTAGTTATACTTGTTATCATTTCCTGTAATTATTAATATTATTAGATAAAACACCATTGCATGCGTGTTAAAGCTATACTTCCTTATTTGAAAGTTTCTTATCTTTTTTTCACAGATGTAGAATTATTTTGTGACTCTCATGTGTATTCTGACCTTTGAAATTAAATGGGGAACACTCATGTTTTCCAAAATTTGTCTTTTGAGTACCATTTTCCTATTTTGTTAAAATTTATGAAAAATATTTTTAATAAAGCTGTTTTGTTGACAGAATTTATTTTACATGTATGTATATGTTTAAATTATAGTTTAAAATGTATTCCTTTAATTTTCCTTTTTTATATTTTTTATTATGAATAAAGTCATATTTTTTAATCTGTGTATATCCTTGTTCAAGATCCCTTCCCCCTCCCACCGCTTCCAGTTATTCTTTCTTCTTCACATTGTTCTTTATTTTTAGAGTATTTTGTTGTTTTCATTAATGGTATCCTAGTATTAATTCTAAATAATTTTGTCATATGTTAGGCTTTGTGAATACGTGGTTATATAAATATATAATAGATGACTACATTATTTTATTAGTGATTTGTTGAATTATATATTGTCAACTGACCTTCAGAATTGTTATGGCCAAGACTCTTTACTTAACATCTATAATACTATACTTGGGATAAAACACTTGCTACCTTCTATGGTTTATATATGAAGTTACTTTTTAGCCTCATATTCTGAAGACTAAATACCCAGAAAATGGGACTATTTAGAGAAGTTCTAAAGTGGGATCCATGTACAAAATGAGGTTAATGTTGACTTACCTTTGAAGCATATATCTTGACCTATCCTTTTTTTCTTCCTCTTTGTGGCTACCATGAGATGACCAGCATTGTTCTTTCTAGCTTCTGTTGTAATGTTTCACCACACCACTGCAGAGAAGAATGTAGCTTTCCAGCCACAGATGGGAATGTCTGAAATAGTGAGTCACAACAAATCTTCCTGCTAAATTTTCTTATCACATTGATGACGAATATATACCACAGTAATATAAGTATGTGTGTGTAGGGAGCGGTTGGCCCTTGTGCACCTTGCTGGAACATTGCATCATATTTCCCATATGCTAATTAGGTGATGAGTAGTGACCTATCCGATGTGATCCCTGATTATGCTAATTTGGCACTCCTTACCACCTATCACCAGCTATATGCTAATGAGGCATTACGTTGGACCTATCACCAACCATATGCTAATGAGGCATTACATTGGGCAACAATCATATAGCTACATGCGTCCCAGTTTCCCTATATAAGCAGGCTGCATTTCAGGCTTGGGGTCTTTCTTCCACCATTCTACCTCAACTGAGCTGTCATCCAATAAAGTGTGATCTGAGAAGAATCGTGCATGTGGTGACTCGTCATTCTGCAGGCCAGAAAGCGGCTCGCCACATGTGTGGATTTCGATTATATAGGTATATAAATATACAAATATATACATTTATAACATTTAAGGATATTAACACAGATTCATATTTTGTGAGGTTTTCTGAGAGCTCAAACATTTTGAAGTTCATTTTTAACCTTCTCAATATAAGATTAAATATGTTTTGACAAAATAATCATAAAATGTATTATTTATAAAGTAATTTCAGAAGAAAATTCTGCACATTTTTAAAACAAATGTTATTTTCAAATATTTTCAGTCAGTCATTGATCAAATTTACTGTTGTGAGTTCAATGTGTCCATATTTATTTTATATTCAGAATGGGGTATGCTTCCTGAAATTTTCTTACTCAGAAAGTCAAATGTACTTGGCTCTTCTTTTCATTTCACAGGAAAATGGTTTTTGCTGTGCACGTAAAGAAAGAGTTCAACCATTTCTAAAGCTTCTCAGTTGTACTCTGGATCATTTGGCAAAAACAGAAATACTATATCAAGAACATCTTTCCAACCCTTCCTATATATTTATTCCATCTTAGAAAGGACAAACAAATGTACTATAGAAGGTGTTAGATTTCATATCTGAAGAGCAGATGTAGAAATAAAAATGATAATGGGAGAGTTAGCTAGCCTTTGCTTTGGACATTTCACCCTAATTTAATAAATTTGTTTGAACATAAACTTGTTTACAAACAAGAGAGAAAGAAAGGTAAATAAATTTTAATTTTGACATGTGGTCTAAGTGATTTAAAAATGGGAACACATACATTTAAGAGTGGTCTGGCTAACTTTGTACTTTGTTTTTCAGATAGACCCTGTTGATGCATTGCCATGACAATTAACCAGACTTTCTATTAAGAGTAAGAAGAACAACAATTAGGGAGAAATACAAAACAAAACAAAACAAAACCAGATGGAGATCTTAATAGAGGAAGCCAATGTGAGGCTGGAAAAAGACAAGGTGCTAGGGAAACCTCTGAGAACTAACAGGATGTCAGGTGTTGCCTACACTTGACTTCCTCTATAATCAAATGAATAGTCACCCTAAGTGCCATCACATAACTTACATCCAACAATGAATAGAAGTAGAGGTAGGAATACATGACTGAGCACTGGGATGAGTTCCTGGTCTAGCTGGTAGCAGAGGAGACTATATAAGCAAGGAGATAGGCACTATGAGAAAAATTCTCATAGTGATGGATGGCTGGAGCTCTTGGGAACTCCCTGAATCAAGAAGAGCCACCTGGAAACCATTAGAAAGAGGATCTAAGCCCTCCAAAGATAGGCAACTGTCCATGTCATGGGCAGTATGTGGAGCCTCAAGGGGAGGGATTAGACTGTGTTTCTGTGCACAGACTGGCACTTCAGAGCCCATTCCTTCCAAAGGAACACCTAACCATGTGTTGATATTGGGATGAAAAAAAATCAAACTTGCCTGGAGTTGATGCTGAGCTGATCCACCTTGGAACTTCTTGCCCTTTTTGGGGAAGGGATGGGGGATAGGGAGGAGGGAGGCTGAAGGCTTACTGGGAGGGTTTGGGAGGGGAAAAGGAGGGGAAGCAAGGGTATACATGGATAAAAATAGACTTTATAAGTAAAATAAAAAAGAAGAACCTGAGGGAAAAAAAAGAACATATGTAGTTGTTGCACAAATGCTGGTTGTATTAAATGAAACTCAGAGCCAGATATCTGGGAAAAGCTAGAATATCATAGAAAGAAAAACAGACAAATCTTACCCAGCTATCTTTCAGCTTCCACAGACTTGCTCCTCATAGCTTCTATAGAATAAATCTGTCTTCCTATGCCTGCCTTAAATACCTTCTTCATCCAGTTGTTTCACATCCAGGTTAAGACTAAAGGTGTGAGCTACTATTTGGTAGTTTGCCTTTCTCTGTCTCTGAAGTAATGGAATTAAAGGCAGAGGTCACCACTCCTGGTCTTTCCCCATGCTGGGATTAAAGCGGTGATTTACCACTCTCTGACCCTCCTGGATTTGCTGTGGGCAGATCTGTTCTCTGGTATTCCAGACTGGTTTTATTAAATATATAACATATCACCAATACAGTAATTTAGTTTTGAATCTTCTACTTTTACAATAATTTATTATCTATTTTTATATCCTATATTTTTATTTCAAATTTTACTGCTTCTCTTTTTGCTTTTTCAAAATTTATCTTACTGGACAATGTCACAATATCTTTTCAAACCTATTTAGGTTGTATTCAAATGGAAGCTAGGGAAGTAACTAAGTTTGGAAACAATTTCCCAGCAGATTGGATCTTTAACAAGACTTCCAAAAGGTCTTCGTGAACTGTGACAAATGTTACTAGTAGTTGGGAGTCATGTGTGAATGAGCATTAAGGGGAGAAGGAAGAGTGACATCCTTAAGAACACTCAGAATTCTATGCTTTTTGTTTTTGTTTTTGTTTTTGTTTAGAGTCCACTAATGAGTGAATACATCCCTTGCTTATCTTTCTGGGTTTATAATACCTTGCTCAGGAGGACAAGATGTCCTCCTGACAAGTCACCATCAAGGGTGATGTCTGCTGGGTTTTATGTCTCCCTTAGTGACTGGTTTGTTATATCAGTCAGTTTAAAAATGACATTTTTCATTCATTCAAAGAGTCTGACTGCTGAGTAGTACTCCATTGTGTAGATGTACCACAGCTTATTAATCCATTCCTCAGTTGAGGGGCAACTAGGTTGTTTCTAGGTTCTTTTTTATTTCCACTTTCTCTTTTTTATTATGAATAAAGTCACATTTTCTATCCATGTATATCTTTACTCAAGGTCTCTTCCTCCTCTCACCCCCGCTAGTCACTCTCTCTTCTGCACATCTCCCCATCTCCTCCCCAGCATGGGCAGGAGGTCCCAGGGTCCCAATATTTCTCAGTTCAGCATCTACTCCTGGCAGATCCAGTTTCCTCACTCCAACATCAAGACTGAGTCAGGTGTCCCTCTAGAGGGAGTGGGATCCAAGGTGCCACTCCCAGGTCTTTCAGATCCCAAGCTGTTCAGTGGTTGTGTTTTGCAGCTTGGACATGTTTTGCTTTCTGCTTTATTTTTTTAGAGTCCACTAATGAGTGAATACATCCCCTGCTTATCTTTCTGGGTTTGAGATACCTTGCTCAAGAGGATATTCTCCAAATCCATCCATTTGCCTGCAAATTTTAGGATATCATTTTTTTTCTTTTTTTCTTTTTCTTTTTTTTTTTTTACTGCTGAGTAGTACTCCATTGTGTAGATGTGCCACAGTTTGTTAATTCATTCTTCAGTTGAGGGGCATCTAGGTTGTTTCCAGGTTCTTGCTATTACAAATAATACTGCTATGAGCATAGTTGAGCTAATGCCTTTGGAGTGTGACTGAGCGTCTTTAGGGTATACACCCAGGAGTGGTATTGCTGTATCCTTGGGGAGATTGATTTCCAGTTTTCTGAGAAACTGCCAAACTGCATACCAGAGTGGCTGAAGAATCTCGCAATTCCACCAACAATTAAAGAGTGTTCCCCTTGCTTCACAACTTCTCCAGCATGATCTTCTATAATTTGCAGGCAAATGGATGGATATGGACAATATCCTCATAAGCAAGGTTTCACAATCTCAGAAAGATAAGCATGGGATGTATTCATTCATTAGTGGACTTTAAACAAAAATCAAAGCATGTCCAAGCTGCAAACCACAAACACTGAACAGTTTATGATCTGAAGCACCTTGAATTGGCTCTTTGGAACCCATTCCCTCCAGAGGAACACTTGAGTCAGTCTTGATATAGGGTAGAGGAAAGTAGATTGCCTGAAGTGGATGCTGAACTAAGCCTCCTTGAGACCTTGGTAGCTCCTGTTCTTGCCGGGGAGGAGATGAGGTGATGGGGAGAAGAATGACTTGTAGGAGCAGGAGATATGAACAAGGGGATACATGGATAAAAATGAGACTTTATTAATAATAAAAAATGAGAAATAAAACCAAGGAGAGTCTGAAATGTAATTGCTGAGCAGAACTCAAGTTGATTCCACATACATATTATTATTACAGAATTTACACCTACTCAATAGAAAATACTAAATCAGTATTGTCAACAGCTGTTATTCAATGTCTGAATCTGAAAATCATTCTTGATCATGTTGCTTGCTGTTTCTAGGTAAATAAGTTAAATTGACTTATATTTTCATGTGCTTAACTTAAGCCATTTCTTTTATTCAGGTTTATTTATATTTAGTGACTATATTATGTGTAATTTTTATGTAATATTTCAGAGGATTTTTGGCACCTTGCAAGGAAATACTTTAAATATTTAAGATATAAATAAATATTTATGGTGTTTGATTGTGTGTGTTTTTTCAATAGTTGTGAATCATAAATGAATTTGAATGTGTGTGTCTGTGTGTGCGTGTGTGTGTGTGTGTGTGTGTGTGTATGTGAGAGTGGGAGTGAGTGACACAGAGAGAGAGAGAGAGAGAAGGAGGGAGAGGAAAGGAGGAAGAGAGGGAGAGAGTGAAGGAAGGGCAGGGGAAGAAGAAAATACAAGCACATGCATGTATGCCATAATGTGCATGTGAAAGTGAGGGGAAGTTCATTGTCATCACTCTCTTCTACCTAATTTCTGAGCTAGTGTCTCTTTTATTTTGATGCAGCTGCTAACTGGAGAACTCAGGCTTTATTCTCTTTTATCACCATCCAATTTCACCAAGGGTCTTTATTTTTTTTACCATGTAATCTTTGGTTTATTTTGACAATGCATTATTTTCTTTTTAAAATCAATATTTTTATTATAAATAAAGTTTCATTTTCTATCCATGTATATCCTTGTTCAAGGTCCCTTCTCCCTCTCACCCCTTCTAGTCACTCTCTCTTCTCCACATCTCCCCATCTCCTCCCCAGCAAGGGCAGGAAGTCTCAAGGTCCCAATGTCCCAATATGGTTTAGTTCACCATCCACTCCTGGCAGATCCAGATTCCTCACTCCAACATCAAGAGTAAGTCAGGTGTTCCTCTAGAGGGAATGGGATTCAAGGTGCCAGTCCAAGGTGTTTTTTAAGAAATTGAAGTTCACAATTATGTTTGATTGATTCTCTTTGATTAAAAATTATTTAAAAATTGTAACTCTTAATCAAAGTTAGGAAAGTAATGCTAAAAAGATATGTGTGTTTAAATAATAGAAAAGTAATATATTTTTCAGTTTGAATTTGTTTTGAAATTTTCAGCCATGGTAACTACTGAGCAAGCAAAATCAAATTCCTCTTTTATAGAACACTAAAGTGATTCACAGCTTATCCATGCTGTAGAGTATGTTGGGGACTTACATCTATTTCACTTATTGTGTAATAGATGGTCATGTAACTTTGACATCTCTTAGTTTCTCTTAAATCCTTCAATAGATCAGCAAGTAAAAATTCTAACATGCTCCTAAAATGTTTGAACTAAAGCAGTATAGTATTTTTTAATTGTTCTAAATATGGTTGACAGAGAAATGTGTCAAAACTTGAAGAATTGTAGAAGTGGCATCGCAGAAACCACTAGCTGTAGATATAAATGAATCTCATAGGAAGTGTATTTTTTTAAATCAGATAAGTTACTTGGTTGCCAAACATTGTATGGTGAAGTAGTATCCAATACATGTCTTCCAAGCAAGTTAATAAATATCAAATTTGAAACTATAATCTAGTCTCAATAGCAGTATTTCCCAAAGATGGCACCATATGTATCCTCTTTAAAGCAAGTAGATTCCTCCATTTTTCAGAAATTTTCCCCAAGTTTTTCCTTTTTAGGAGCTTCTTATGTGCAATTGTGGATGACCAGAATTACCTTCTTTAAGACTGACTCCTAAGCATGTGATCTTGTTGCATTATAATTATCATTATGTTCTGGCAAGGGGTTCTGCTTAGTCTTCCTGAATTACAAGTCTCTTTTGACTGTGTTTAAACTATCTTTGGATTCATAGGTCTGGAAAATTTAAACAATCCAATTTAATAAAAAACAATTTTCATAGCCATCTGGCAATGGTGTGGGTATTTGTAGAAGTTAACTTTTTGCATATTAAACTTCTAAAAGAAATAATTAAATCAGCTTTTATAATAGCTCATGTGGATAGATACAGCCTTGTATGTTCCCACTGGCCCAGTGATTTGTGTATATGTTGTATTTCCTTGGCAGGTTTGGAGTGAAATGGATCATTTATATAAATTATAATCGAAGGGGGTCTGAGTGCTAAGAAATTTAGAGCAGCCTCTTGAGAAAGGCAGATACTTAGAGACTAGGCAATTAATCTCATCATCCTAGATTCTTTCGTCAAGGCAAGATTTAAATCAATTAATTATAATTTAGGAAATTTTCAAAGCTAGAAAGCTTTCAGAATGAAAATTGTGTTTAGGCAATTGCAAAGAAACTTCTTCCTATTTAAAGATACTTTCACAATGTACCACTTTATAGTCTCCTTAAATTAGTGACAATTTTGTTTTTATTCTCCATAACAATGTCAAATCTGTGAAAAGATTTAACCCTTTATTGATCACTATAAATTTGATTTTCTGAGAAACAACTCATTATCGCTTATAAGACCATAAATTTCATTCTATTTTGAAGTCTCTATACCAAACTATAATTTATAACTGTTCGCTCAGTTCGAGGTCGTGGCGGGGTTTCCCTCAGCAGGAGCTGTGGAAGTGGTCAGGGACAGAGTTTACCTGCCCCTGCTCCAGAGAGTTAGCTGCCTGGATATCTTCTTTGAAAATGGTACATTAGGCTTTTTGCCTAAATTCACTTAGTATATTTGGGTATTTTATTGCCTTAATGTTCTGGTATGACTTGTTACCAGAGATAACAATTTGATAAAAAAAAATTGAAAATATTTTCTAGCCCTCTGTAACTCATATTTTCTCTATGTACAGTTTTCTTTGATCTTGAGAGGATTCTAAATTTAAAATAATTCCATTTGCTTGATTTTGCTTGTCTTTGCTGAGATTTCTGAGAGATTAATTAAAAGATTGCTTGTGTACCCTAAAAAAATAATAATTTATAACTGTTAAATACTATGATTTTTAAGATAAACATGAAAATACCACAAACAAATTAAACAAAATCTCCATTAGGCCTAAATTGTAAATTTGATGCAAGTCTTGGTTGGAGGAATTAATTTTACTCCTTATATATTTTGTCATAGCTCTTTCAAAATTTCAGACAAATGAAAACCTAAAAAATATAACTTCAAAAACATTCTCAATTTTATAACTTCCAAAGACATACATTTGAAGTGATGCTTGGTTTATTGTGAGACTAATCTGTCTTTCCTGCTATTTCTACAGTTGTGGATATAAGTATAAGCCTTACCTTACATTTTCTTCCAAATTTCTTTGAATGAAAATTACTATAATGATCAATTATTTGTGTGGGTCCATTGATAAAATGATTAATTAAAGAGGAAGCACACAACTTTTTCTTCTGTGTAAAGCCATTTAGATATTTTGTGGAACTATTGGTATTTTAAATAAACCTTTCTAAGGAATCTATTTTTAATTTTAATAAAAAAAATATTTAATTTTCATATAACTATTGAAAACTTTGACTGTCATGCCAGCCAAATGCGTTTTGTTTGTGGTTTAGTGCAACATATTGTGTAGATTCAAATAAAACCAAAGAAGCCAACATCTACCATAACAATATCTCTAAATCTAAATCACAAGGTACATTTGTAACTGTAATTTAAAGCAATAGCTGCCAAATATTTGATTAAATTGATGAAACATTAGCCCTTTAAGCAAGTAATTAAGTAAATGTGATCAACCAAAATTTATCTCAACATCAATGGCCTACCACAATAGCAACAAATGTATAATTCTCTATTGTTTTGTAATGTTCTTTAAATCTTTATTTTCTCTTTCGGTTTTCACTCTTATCTAAATAATAATTCTGGGGAAGCACAAGTGTTCTGTCCCTGCAGTTTATCACTTTTTAAAATTGTAATCCTCTCAGTGCAACTATAATAATCTCTGCAGGAATTAATTGTGGTGTCACTCAAGATTATGACATTAAGTGAGAAAGACAGCATCACACTGAACATTGTTAAAAGCAAAGATCTCTGTCTTTAGAAAATATATAGCATGCATGCATCTGGTCTGTCTTTAAGAATGGGATCAAATTAAAAGTAAAATAATGGAAAGAATATTAAATATTCTTTTATTGAATTTACTGATAATTTGGATTGTAAAATTTTGCTGACACCCTAAAATCAGATTGTTTCCTGGACATTTAAGTCAGAAGGATCACAGGTACACATTTTACTTTATTAGCGATCATTACACATTTTAAGTGTATCATGAGCAAGATGCTTTCCTTAATCATCTAATAGCAATTTTCTGAAAAACTTGATAGTATGTTTCTGTTCCATCTCTGCTTATGAAGCTTCTGGTTGACTAGTTCCTGAGTGAGGTCTGAGCAGTGGGAATTTACAGGGCTCCCTGATGATTCTCATATAAAGTAAAGATTGAGGACCACTGATGTGTGTAATGGTGCTCAAAACTGACCACTGCCTTTGAAGAATAGTTTATTTTTCTTTAATAAAATCAACAGATAGAACTTCAGGAAAATTCATAATTTAAGCATAGTTTGTTATTTTACCCTTTGGCTGAATCCCATTTTGTTATTTAATTATGATAGTGATGATTAATTGTTATAGAGAACTGTGAAAGAAACAAAGCCTTTCCTCTTAGAGTTAATTTATTTTCATAGTGTTTTATCATAGCAATAGAAAGCCTACCAAAGACACTTGTGATCCTTTATGTTGTTGTTATTTTCAAATTTATTTCATATTTTTACATTTATTTTTTATTTAAAAAATATTTTCTATACTCAACACAGTTTTTCCTCCCTCTCTGCCTCCCAATCATCCTTCAGCTTCTCCCCATCCCATCTCCCATCCATACTCCAGGGAGGGCAAGGTATCCCAAAGTGAGTCAATTTGGTCTGGCATATCCAGTTGACGTAGGTCTGAGTCCCTATCCCCAGTTTCACAGCTGAGTAAGGTCATCCTCTGTGGAGAATGGGCTCCAAGATGCCAGTTAATGTACCAAAAATAAACTCTGTAAAAGGCTCCACAACCTGCCCACATCATCTGTGTTGTCCTATGGCTGTAGGATTTGCTGAAGCAGGCAGAGGCAGGAGGATCGCCACTTGTGACCCTTTTAAAAACTAAGAGAGGAAACATAAATCCAGTGCTCTAGCAGATAGATAGTTTCTCTAGCATGGTAGAGCTTTAGAGAAAAAGAAATAATGCCCGTATCAGAATAAACTGGATTTCTATATAAGCCTTTTCCTAGGTCAGGTAATTGGATGAAATTTGCAATAGTTAAATTACTGGGCACAAACTCAATAATAATAATAATTAGAGGGAGGATCTTCCTTAACACTTATGTTAAGAAAGTATTAATCTTCTGGTTATCTCAACATAGTAGATTCATCTAGAAGCGTAATATGACAGACAGGAAGTCCACTCCAGATAAGTCAGAGGATACTATAATAGAAAATCTAATTTTCATATTCATTATCATTCTCTTCACATCCTCTCTCCTTTCTGTCTCTGTCTCTATCATCCTCTCTATTTTTGCCCAGCATATATCTTCCTTATAAACCTAATCATTAGAGCATTAGAGACCAGATATGTAGGGCTACTAGAGTTGAGCATTGTTTTTTTCTTTTTTAATGGACATAGAACATGTTAACTGTGAATAAATACTAGAAGCAATGACATACTTGCTTTTTGTAAAGTATAGCTGTAAATCTTTTATGCATATGTGGTGTTTAAAATATTTTAAAATAAAAAAATAGGCTATGCATACTTACAAATGAATTATTATAGAAAAAATCTGAATAATTATGAAGAAAAATTCATAAAGACATTTGAAATTATGAAACCAAAATGTGGGTTGAGGCAGAAATAAGATTAAATACCAAGTCTGAAGAGGAAACAGAACACTTAAAAAGAATAATGAGGAGGGATATGTGTACAAGTATGAATGGAATGGGATTAAACAATCCTCTCTATTTTAAATCATATGCCCATAATTTTCTATAGCATAACAGTGTCACCCCCATTATTGTCTTCAAAATAGAATCATAAGTCAATTACAAGTTATTTTTTAAATTAATTAATTAAATAATTAAGGATTAAACACAAATGGGAAATTCTTAACCAAATTAAACAAAAAAGGGAAGACCTACTTCAATAAAACTAGAAATTGAAATGCAAACATTATAACAGATATGAATGAAATTTCCAAAAATCATAAAAGTATACATTATAAATTTGTTTCGTTAAATTGAAGATTCAGAAAAAATCTGGTGAGTTTTTAGATAGAAAAATTAAGCCTAAATTCAATGAGTGATTTTAACAAATGCATACTTTGTAACCTTGAAATACTAGAAATACCAATAAAATACTCCATACTAAAAAAAAAAAAAGAACCAGCAATAACAGAAACAAACACAAGAAAATATGGACTTACTACAGAATTCTACTATAACTTAAAAAACTGAGACAAATACATATAATTATCTTTATAATCTGAAAAATTAAATGATTGAAGGATTGAGAAATTAGAAAAAAAGATTAAAATGGGAGTTGCAAGTTGAAAGGTACTGTGGAAGGCTCTCATAGATTGAAACTAGTATAAGATGAAAGAATATAGGTATAGAACTTGACATATCCTTGGCAATTGCTAAGGCAGGGAATGATGCTTGTGCCATTGCTAAGAATTCATTATTATTGGTAACAGGCAATTGTTAAAAGTCATTGTCCATGTTCAATTTTTCATCCATTTCACACACTTAGTAACAGGGAGCCTCAATTCAAAATCTCTCTGCTAAATTGGACTATAGACATATTTGTATGGTCAGTTGATTGACTTATGGTTGATATAAAAGATTCCACCATGCTGTTGTAATACTTCTAGGTAATTGCATACAGAACCAACTAAACAGCATTCCTCTGTACTGTATACTGTTGTTTCAGTACTTGATTCCAGGATCCTGCCTCAAGTTTCTGCCATTTCCCTTGAATGTAAAATCTAATCTGTATAACAAATGAACTCTTCTCTCCTCCCGCCCCCGCAATGTTTCTGACAATGTTCTTTATCTCACAAAGAGAGATCCAACTACAACAATGCCATGCCAGTAAAGACTCTAAGGACTATATTCTTTTGATAGAGATGACCTAAAGTTATGGTAGCTTGATATTTTAAAATAATCTACCTTAACTAAAGTCATATTTTGCATCTAAAAGTATTCAATTACCAAACCATTAAAAAGAATGGCCCCATTCATTTATTTCTCCTATATCTCTACTTACCACCATATGAAAAGAAAAATACTATGAGAATTTCCTGTATTCCATATTGTGTTTGATAATTTGAAGAAAGCTGTGCAGGGAATCTGATTCTTAAAATATAGATTTATAAAAAAAATAAAATAAAGGCTAAAATACTCTTGATTGTCAGTTTCAATATTGTGCTTAAGAAAAATAAACAAATGGACTTTGAGAGCTTGAGAACTCAAGAGACTAGAGCCCAAAACACTAAATAACTCAAATAAAAAATTGGGGTTCAGAACTAAAAAGTCAATTTTCAGCAGAAGAATTATAAATGGCTGAAAAGTACTTGAAAAAATGCTCAACATCTTTAGTCATCAAGGAAATACAAATCAAAACAACTTTGAGATACCACCTTACATCTGTCAGATTGGCTAAGATAAAAGACACAGAGGACAGCCTATGCTGGAGAGGATGCAGAGCAAGGGAAACACTCTTCCATTGTTGGTGGAAGTGTAAACTTGTTCAGCCACTCTGCAATACAGTGTGGAGGTTTCTCAGAAAACTGGGAGTCAATCTTCTCATGGATCCAGCAATACCACTACTGGGCATATACCCTAAAGAAGCACACTCACACCCCAAAAGCATTAACTAAGCAGCATTATTCATAATAGCAAGAACCTGAAAACAACCTAGATGCACCTCAACTGAAGAATGGATTAACAAACTGTGATACATCTACACAATGGAGTACTACTCAGCAGTAAGAAAAAATGATATCCTAAAATTTGCAGGCCAATGTATTGATTTGGAGAATATCATCCTGAACGAGATCTCACAAACCCAGAAGGATAAGCAGGGGATGTACTCATTAATTAGTGGACTTAAGCAAAACCATTGCTTTCTTTCTTTTTTCATTGAAAAAAAATAAAAAAGACAATAAATAAATAATTTATGAACATGAAGAAAAAGAGGAACCAGTATTCTTTTTCATTCTCCTTGGAGATAACTTTAGCACAATACATGTGCTCTTTTGCATTCTCTGCTGATTGCTTTTATCAAACAACCTTTAATATATGTCTTTTGATACCTGTTTAAAAGATAACCTATGTTTACTACTGAAGTAAATTATTTTTTAACCTGGAGAATATGTATTTTTATCTATTTTGGACTTACTTATTGACAATTGGCTATATATAGGAGTAACATTTATTAAGGGGTTATGTAAATATTTATGGTAGGACATTTTAAAAGGCGCTGAGAAATCTAAGCATAGATAAAAGAAAAAAGAGTCAAAAAAGAAGTGATCCAACTGCACAAAAAGCAAGAAATAAAATATAATTAAGCCATGGGACATGTGGGAAAACAGATCACTACAAATGAGTAAAATTAAGATACCTGAGATAGCACAATATGCCTGAACCATAAGCTAAGCAACAAATAACTAATGTAAGCTTTTGTGTAATTCTGTAGATCTGCAGGTCTAGATCATAGGCCAAACAGGCCAAAAACTCTTAATACATTTATCTTTATAATAACAAAATAAACAATAACAGAAAATGAACTAGTGTTCAGATTTCTCATTAGTGACATTAAGTGTTTTGAGAAACCACCTAGTACCTCACTGGTGTGGTGAATAGCCACTGGTATTACATTAAATAATCATTTAGATAACGTACATACTGTAAGCCAATGAGTCTTAATGGGGCATGCATTAACAGTCTTTAGATGATCTTAAAATGTAAAAGTACTGCTTAAAAAATGTTAAAATTTTTATTCTGATCCTTTCACTTTTGTAAGATCATAAATAATAAGCACCTTCTCTTTTTGATCTGATCCATATTACACAGAACACAGATCAGTAAATTCTCCACTTTACTGTGACAGGATGAGGCTATCTCTCAGCTCTCTGCTGAGGTTCTTAACAAAGCACATTTTCACAGAATCAAAGTGGAGAAGAGGTAATTATACAATCTATTTTAACATTTGTTTAACTTGTCTGTACTTTTAGATTAAAGAAGTTTTAGAATAAAAAATCAATGACTTCACATCTGTAAGTGCATATGGCTCCTTTTTCGTTTAAATATTAATGAGATATCCTGATGAGGGCACAGGAGGTAACAAGTTTGATACAGAAGTAAAACATTCTGAAAATAATCATTATTAACTTGGATTCTATTTAATTTCCATGTAGTAATTATTATGCTAAAATGTTATTGAAGCATTCATAATAATTTTAATATTAACAATCATTTCCTCTACAATAATTAGAATAGGTGTATGCATATTATATTAATTCATACTCTCATAATTAGTTACTCTGTAATCAGATTTTCTTTACAATAATCTTCATCTATATAGATAAAATATTTTCTGTCTCTGAGGAGATTCAAAACATATTTTCTAATGTTTCTTATTAGAAGAAGTGGCTCAGATAATGAAACTCATTAAGCAAGCATTCCTGGTGTTGACCAAGGAGACCTCAGATGTTTAAAAACTATTGTAAGGACTGGAGAGATGTCTCAGTGGTTAAAAGCACTGACTTTTCTTCCAGAGGACCTGAGTTCAACTCCCAGCATCCACATGGCAGCTAACAAGTGTCTGTAATTCCAAGATCTCACATTCTTACACAGTTATACATGCAGGCAAACACCAATTCACATAAAATAAAGATAAATATTAAAAATAATAAATAAAAATGAAAAATATTGTAATCAGTAGTTCTGTGTTCAATTGTCAAATAGTCTAAACACATTTAATAAAAAGGTCCTACCTAAATTAGGTATCACCAAACTTTTCTGAGACAAAACAAGAGACTTCCAGTTATAACTGGATTTTGTCTGCTACATTTTTTTATATTATATTGAGTTGGCCAGGTAATTTGTTACAGTTAATAATCTCTTTCCTTGCTTTCTACAAAAGTAAGTACACAGACATATGATAGCTAAGTCACTACAAAGAGTTTAATGAAAATAATTCTCTGCATTATCAATTAATTTGTGAACATTAATTTAAAACTGTTAAAGAATCTGGCTGTTAAATGCAGTTTGGCCTTTTAAAACTGGTAAATCTGTGTAGCTCGTTTAAACTCTACCATGCCTCACTGTCTATGATAATTAAAAAATAGGATAAAATATGTTATTTTCTCAAGAAAAAATAAAAATACTTGTTTTGATAATGCATATTGGATTAACCAAAGTGAATTTATAAATCAATAAAAACTCATATCCATCAAAATTTATAATTATAAATATACAAATATTAATAATTTTAATAGGACAACTATATTTAATTGCATATTTTCTAAGTGAGAAAGAGAGAGAAAGAGCGATTTCTGTAAACTATCTCTCTCACTTGTTCTGGGATTTGCAAAGGTGGCCTATAATTCATTTTTTTCTCTACTCTGTCTTCTCTAGCCTTGTCAAGTACTCTGTGAACATGACTAAATGATGAGGCACAGAAGTTATGTACTCTTAGCTTTGTAAAGTCTGTGTCTCAGCAGATGGTTCCTTGTTGATCCAAGTTCTGAGAATCAAGCCAAGGAATGAAGCCTGGGAAATCCCAGAGTCATGCAAATTCTAACTCACTAACCATGTTTTCAGTTCCATGGGTCATGTTACTTTTCAATTCTGTTAAATCTATTAGCTTTATGGGAGTACGGCCTGATATTGTGCTTAATGTTCTGTCTTTGGTGTTCTGGAAACAGAGCAGGAAAATTAGGTTTGGCTTTAGCTGAATTCTACCTCTGAGCAGCCAGGAAAACATGGATCATATTAAAGAACAAATGAGTATTTCATTTATATTATAATATAGTCCTATCTCCCTGTAATTCCCTTCATTTCAATTCTTTTCCACACAGATGAACTGGAAGAAGTTTTATTTTGGCTACAACTGTCATTATACAGCAAAATTATAATTCAGAATTATTTTTTAAAAAGCTATATCTGAAAATTGACAGTATAGTGCTGTTTGTTACATAATACAAAGTAATATGCTAGTAAAGTCCTCTGACACAATTCATACTTCTATTTTCATTAGAATTACAACTTACCATGTGAGGAAACCAGGCCTGAAACCAGAGCATTTTAGGAACATATTCTCTTCTGCAAAAGTACAATATAAAATTTTCTCATTAAGTTATTTATTGTACCTTAGGATTTTATAAGTATCTATATTTGTTCAGCAAATCTGTACATGGTTGTACAGGATCTTTTTTTCCCACTTTAACAAAGATTATACCATGGGTATATTTATGAATGAACTACTGTGGGACTATGCTCTTGTACTCTGTAAATATTTGTCATTGTATATATTGATTTAATAAATCACTGATTGGCCAGAATCTAGAGGTGAGACAACCAGACTAGGACAGTTTTGAGACTCAGAAGTGCAGGAGATGCCTGCCAGATGCAGAGGAAGCAAAGCAAAATTATTACACTGAGAAAAAGGTACCACGTCACCTGGATAAACATGGATATTAATTATGAGTTAGTCTAAGAGTAAGAGTTAGCAAGTAATATGCCTGAGAAATAGGCCAAACAGTTTGTAATTAAGATAAGACTTTGTATGATTACTTGAGACTAAATGGCAATGAGATCAGCTAGGTTGTGCACAGTAACAACTGACTATATTCAACTATTAAGCATGCTGGAAAAATTCTTGTATATTCCCAGAAGCTCTAAGATTTCTGTTTCCTATATTTTTATGAATCAGAAACATAGTTTGAATTCACAGAGTACACATTAGGACTAGAACTTTTTATTTATGAATACAAAATGCTTTCAAAAAAAAAAACCAAAATGCTTTCAAAGAAATGGCAGATAATTCAACCAGCAATTTCACAATGTGATTTTTAAAAGGTGGAATTATGATGATAATTTTCAAAGTTTAAACCATTTTAATGTTATATAATAAAAATTGATTGATATATTATAGCAATCATCAAATATATGATTGCTATAATATATTTGTAAATGTAAACTTTAAAACCAAGGCTGCAGAAGATAAATAGTTAGGGTATATTAAAAGGCATTTTTTTAAAGAATGAAAAGTTACCCTAATCATAACTGTAGGATCAGAAAGATGTCTAGAGTAAAGCTCTTACTGCATAGACCTGCTAACCTGTTTTTGATTTCTGGAACTATCACAGAAAGCTAAAATGGGTAGCAGTCACCTATGATTCTATTGCTACTATAGAAAGATGGTCAATAGAGACGGAGAGATATGACAAGAGCTTAATGGCTCTACAACCTTGTGTAGAAAATCAAAAGTAGGAGAGCTTGCTTCAGGAATAAGGTTGAAAGAAACATCATCTTCTTTAAGCTTATTCACTGGTCACTTGGCATATGCATGTACACACACACACATTTTAACGTTTTTATTTATTGATTGTGTCTTTCATATAATACATTTCAATCCCATTCATTTTCTTGTCCCTTTAAATCTACCCTCTGTTCTTCCTTTTACTCCCCTTAAAAAATTAGGAGAAAAAAAAGGAAAAATCTTATCATGAAATCTGTAGTGTATATGACAAAGTGAGTCACACAGTAAATCCTTTTGTCCATGTATTTTTATTTTCAAGTGTTCATTGCAATGAGTCATTGGTCTGGTTTGAGGTCTCTGATTTCTGGTACACTATAGATGCTTGGCCCTCTTCCAGAATATTCTGTTGTTGCACTGCATCATAGAGATTCTGTTGCTTTGCATCTACAGAAACAGCCCCTTGACTTGCTTTAGCAGATTAGAGATGGCATGGATGTTGGGGTGGGACAACTCATATCTCTAATATGGGCAAGAGAAGTTGCATCATTGATCAGCCTGCCAGTTCCTTTTTGTCTTCACCACCAGAGTGAGCTCTTCATAATTGCCTAGTTAATTTGCTCCTTTCCAGCAATGAGCAAGGAGCAGATAGATCTATTTCTCCTGCTTTTATATCTTCAAGGTTGACTCTCCCACACCTGGACCATGAGGACCCCGTTACTGGCACATATATTTCTTAATGAAGTTAACTCTCCACTATGTATACCTTTACTAACCCTAATCCTAACTCTTTACTCTTAAACTAACCCATGATTCTTATTTTGTTCAGCCATCTGGCTTGGTACCTTCTCCCAAGGCAGCATAGCTCTCTTCTGCATCTGCTGGCTTCTCAGCAGGTCTCTTTGGCATCTCCATTGCATCCCTACTCTTCTCTTCCTATTCTCAGAGTTTTCTTAGTCCTGTATCCCCACCCACACTTCCTGTTGGTTTTCAGCCAATCAGTGTATTTATTACACCAGTAGGCAGGACAATTATTTACAATGTAACAACATAAAACCACTACATTTCCCTCTTTTTTCTTTTTTAAAACAAGAACCTCAAATTTAATTTCTTTTGAATATTCTTTTCAGCATTATCTATAACAACTTGTAACTAACGCTAGTATCCTTGCAGTTGTTTTTTATACAGAGCTCAGAGAAAACTACAACAGAAGTGCTTTGGAAATGCTGAATCATCTGGGCCAGACTTATAATTGGAGACTTTTCAGTGGAGACTTCCTCAATTAAACTTTATTTTCTTTAACCAGTCTCTCATATTCTGTGAAAATAAGATGAAAACTTCTTCTCCAAAATAGCATATCTTTATTTCAATTTTTAAGTCAACTTATTTATAAGATATATAGGTAGGATTAATCCAGCATCATTTATAATCAAGTATTTTTAGCAACTTTTACTACTTCATTTTCACTTAAAAAATTAAAGACAAGACAAAAGCATACAGTATCCAGATACATTTTGTATTTTCCATTTTTACATGGCTTATTACTATTTTTTGAAAGAATTTTATTTTTCTTTTTTATTCTCTCTCTCAAGCTGACATATTTTAAAACACACTCAAGACCATTTAGAGTTTTATTGCTTAATCTATCTTTACTGTATATTTCTTATTTCTTATCTTTTTCTGTTTCTCACCACCCTTCTTGATTAGAGTAGCTGACTCAACCCATCTCATTCTATTTCTTTCTATTTCTGACTATACCTTTAATCTGTCAAGGTGTGGCTAAAGATTAAAGGCTTGACTATGATGGCTGGTTGGCTTCATCCAGCTCCTAGTCTTGCTTAATAGAATTTAGCTTTTTAGCTGATAGGACCCACAATTAGCACAATGGGGGATTTTAGGGTCCATATCATCACAAAGTAAAGCACTGCCATTAGCTGTTCATTAATCACATTTAATTATTTGGCAGCAAAGTCTCTTAAAAGACTTTCAAGTATTTTACCTCTAAGGCTAAATCAGGAAGCCTCTCTTAAATAAAAATAGTCTCTGCTTACCTCCATCAAACAGAGCTGACCCAAGAAAATGTTGGTTCTAATTAGAAGCAGTCTTTTTTTTCCTGTTTTTTTTTTTTCTATAAACAGAAATCTTAAATACATCATTTACAGCTTGTTGCTTATATTGAGTCTTCTGTAAAATTTCAGGAACCAGCTTTGGTGTAGCTTAAACAGTTGTTTTGTAATTCAAGCTCTAATAGGTGTCTCTGTAACATGACCCCATCAAAAAAAAAGATGCTACAGTATCTTATAATAGGCTCCTGGTCTGGACTTTCTGGGCCTGGACCAAAGTTTTGGTCTCACTCTCGGATCTACTTTTCCTCAAATAATCACACACAGACATATATTATTTTTATGCTAATTGACTTAGGGCCCAGGCATATAACTTGCTAGCTCTTTAGTCTTATACCCTTCTCTCTTATTCTATTCAGCCTTGTGGCTCACTTTTTTTTTTTCAGAGTAGCATTTCCTCTGCATCTCTTGGCAGCTCCGGTGACTCTGGCATCTGTGTTGTCTCTCTGGTGGCTCTGTGTCTGGCATCTGTCTGTCTTCTTTCTGTACTCAGAGTTTTCTTAGCCTGGTAGCCCCATCTACACATCCTATCTGCCTTTTGGCCAGTTACTTTTCATTAAACCCATATGCGGGACAATTATTTAAAATGTAACACATAATCCACTACAACAGTGAGGAAAAAATAATCTCTGAGAGTGAAGGAATGAACATTCTTTCACCATGTTATTTTTATGTCTCTTTATTTTTCTGCCTTAATTCTAATTATTTTATCCTAATTGTCTATATTTTTTAGCTCTAATTCTGTTTTTATTCTAATTCTTCTTAGTTTTTTTGAATCTAACCTAAAAATAGTACAACTTTAGGAAGCTTGAAGCAATAATAAAAATTACAATATTTACCTCTCATTGGTCAAAAGCACAGTTTTAGGGTAAATAATAGAGAACAGAGTCATTTATCACGGGAACACATATTTTCAAAGTTTCAAGAATAAGAAGGAGCACCATAGTATTCAAATGAGACAAACAGATTAGGTCTATTGTCAGAAGAATTGGCAAGCAAAAAAATTGGCATGCTTTCTTTAGGATGCTTTGAGTTAATAATCTTGATAGACACGGGTGACTCTGACCTTGCCTATCAATGTAAAGTTTTAAGCTTATAATCTATTTACAAGGACAATTAGTCTTGTTTGAACTTGCTTTGAGTTAAAAATTAGCTAAATGTGTTCAGTATGTGTCAGTCTGAGGAGAGGTTGTATTTTTTTTTTATCAAGTTGGTCTGAGTAAAAGGAACAAAGCAGGATTTAAGTGTCTACAGTCTTGTAGAATGCTAGTTCTAGTTATGAAGTATATTTTCTAAATATCAAAATTGTACAGTTACTAAGAAGCCATCTTGCTGTTTATTCAAGAATACATGTGTGCTGATAAGTTTGAGATGTAATCATGAGATTGTATATACAGATAATATAAAAATGCATGAAAATTGGGAGATACCATAGCTGTAATTACACAAGAAATCAAAGATGGAAGCAGCAGTTGTAGAACCAGTTTTCTGTAAGCCTTGAACAACAGGATGCTTTGTCAGAGACTTCCTCTGCAGAGTCAACATCTTTTGTTTTCTTTCATGAATTTAGAAAATCTTATAATATATTATGTTAAAGACATTTCTAAAAATACTTTACAAATATTGTACCTTATGATAACGTGGTTAATAGGAAGAATGCAAAGAAGTTCCATAAATACAAATTTAATTATTACACCATTCTTAGTTAAATATAATCAAATATATACTTATTCCAGTCAAAGACCCAATGACAGTATAAAGTAAGAATACTGCTAAAGTCCTACTTGCTGAACAAATATGTTGTTTTTATTTTCTTTTTGTTTCTGTTTTATTTATTTTAGCAGTAAATAAATTAACTTAACACACTTCTTTTATTCGCACACCTTGAGTTTTTCCCTTATTATCTGTTATCCTGCCCAATGCTTATTGGTATTTATATAGTACCATATCTATAGATTTCTTAGCCACATTTTCAGAAGTTAGTTCAGAGGCTACTATGAAATTATTCACCAAAATTATAGACAATTTATTGGACCTCTCCTTGAAAAAATATTCTTTTATTTTTAGTTCTCAAAAGAAAAGAGGTTATACTCTTAAGAAATAAACATCAGTATATCACAAAATAAAAAATATTCTCTTACTTAGATTATTAATAGTATATTTAGAGCAATAAGTAAGCAATGGAAGTAACATCACTTAGCAATTATTATCATTTAAAGCCATACATTTTCTCTCAGGCTTTATTATTTATCAAGAATTATAAGAATTTTTATTTTTAAATCTATTTATTTATTATATTTTTCATGTGTGGATATTTTGCCTGAATGTATATGTATTCAGCGTGTGTATGCTGTGCCTTCAGAATCCAGAAGAGGACATCAGAACCCCTGGAACTAGAGTTAAAGGCAGTTATGAACTTTAATACTGCTGGAAGTAGAAACAGGGTCCTATTGGAAAAGCAATCAGTAATCTTAAGCACTGAGCAATCTTCTCAGTTCCAGATAAGAAACTTTTTAGGTTATTGTTACCTTCATCATAATTGTTTAATCTTGTTATTCATACTGTGAAAGGGCATTTTATGTTGAGATTTGAAATCTGGAGATTTAAATAATAAAATAAATATTAAAGATTAATTTTATATTCACAATTCATATACAATCAACTTCTGAACAAATTTTTGCCACAAAATATGGTAGTTAGCCCTTTATTGGGGCTCTTTAAGATCATGATAAATATTATTAGTGTTCTTTTGACTTTTTTATTTAAGTGTTTTTCTTTTAAATATACCCATTCCTGTTCCACCTTCTCAGTCATCCCTTAGCTATGCCCCCTAACCCTCTCTATCCTATCCCCCTATCCATTCCTCCCAGAGGTTAAGAACTTCTTGGTTGGGTTAGTACTGTCTAATGTATCAATTGATGTAGGATACAGCTCTCATCCTCCAGTATGAAGGCAGATCAATATGTTCATCTGTAGGGAATGCACTCCAAAAAACCAGTTTGTGCATGAGGAATAAATATGTTCATCTGTAGGGAATGCACTCCAAAAAACCAGTTTGTGCATGAGGAATAAATTCTGGTTCCACTACCAACTTCCACATAAACTGATCATATCATTCACTTCTCATCTAGATTCAGAGGGCCTAGTTCAGTCTCATGGGGGTGTTGTGCCCTGGTTATGAGACCCCTGAAGAGACCACCAGAGACAAGAACTCTCCAAAATGCAAACTCAAGGTTTATTAAAATTAAATACAAACCACAGGAGAAAACTTATCTAGCTCACCACACAAACATAGTGGAGGCTGAAGGAGGTACCCACCCTTCTGCAAGCTCAGTTTTTTAAAGGAAAAAGCCACAAAGTTACACATTCATTATTGGTCTCAGTATGGATACAATTCTGATTAATTAGTTTTTAGGGACTTTCCAGAATTTCTCTGTTATCTTAGTTAGCTGTTTCTGAAAATATTTTTTATAGACTGTCTCCTGTGCTGGGAAGTTCTGAGGTTAATCTGTTGCTAGCAGATGGTCCTAGGCTGTCTCCTGTGCTGGGACATTCTGACTTTATACTTTTAGGGTCCCAGAACCCTATGACAGTAAAACTCAGGTTTGTTGCAAACTAGGTTTCGGGACTTGCTCAAAATGAAGATGCTTCCCTGGTTCTTTGGAGGCTACCCAGTTGTAAGTATAGAATAAGGAAGCATTGGTAAGTTTTCTGTAAGAGCTTCCTCATTATGATCTTGACAGCTTTGCTCATATAATCTTTCCTCCCTCTTTTTACCTGGACTGGAAGCTTAACCCAGTACTTGGCTGTGGATCTCTGCATCTCCATCAGTTGCTGAATGAGGGACCTATAATGACAGTTAGAGTGTTCATCAATTTGATCATAAGAGAAGGGCAGTTTAGGTACCCTTTTCATTATTGCTTGGAATCTTAGCTGGGGTCATCTTTGTGGGTTCTTAGGTATTTCCCCAGCACCAGGTTTCTCTCTTACCACAAAATCACTCCCTCTATTAAGGTATATCTTTCCTTCTTTTCCTTCTATTTTTGTCCTCCAATGGAATTATTTCATTCCCTTATGTTCTTTCTCCATATTTTCCCTTATTCCCTTCCGGTGCCCCTTCCCAAGGCTATATGCATGTATCTCTTAGGTTCCTTCCTGTTACCTCGTTGCTCAGGGGTTGTGGATTATAGCTTGTCACTACTGGGTATATACTCTAAAAAATGGACATTCACACTCCAAAGGCATTAGCTCAACAATGTTCATAGCAGCGTTATTCATAATAGCAAGAACCTGGAAACAACTTAGATGTCCCTCTACTGAAGAATGGATTAAGACTGTGGTACATCTACACAATGGAGTACTTCTCAGCAGTAAGAAAAAACGATGTCCTAAAATTTGCAGGCAAATGGATGGATTTGGAGAATATCCTCCTGAGCAAGGTATCAAAAACTCAAAAGAATTAAGCAGGGGATGTACTCACTCATTAGTGGACTTAAAACAAAAAAGCAAAAGGCAAATCATGCCCAAGCTGCAAACTACAACAACTAAACAGCTTGGAATCTGAAACATCTTGGACTGGCACCTTAGATCCCACTCCCTCCAGAGGAACATCTGACCCAGTCTTGATGTTGGGGTGAGGAAAGCAGATCTCCCTGGAGTAGATGCTGAAATAAGCCACATTGGGACCTTGGGACTTCCTGCTCTTGCTGGGGAGGAGATTAAGTGATGCAGAGAAAAGAGAATTTCTGGGATGGGTGGGAGGGGAAAGGGAGTTTGAACAAGGGGATACATGGATAAAAACTATGACTTTATTATAAGAAAGAAAAAGAGAAAGAATTAGCCGTCTGTCAGATATAGGGCTTTTGAACATCTTTTCCTCAACAACTTTGTAGGCTTCTGCTTTGTCCTTTGACTGTGTCTTTTATCCTACAGATGCTTTTCAGTTTCAGGGAGTCTCATTTATTAATTATTGCTCTCAGTCTTTGTGCAGCTGGTGTTATATCCAAAAAAGTAGTCTCCTATGTCAATGTGTTCAAAGCTATTTCTCACTTTCTCTTCTACAAGGTTCAGTGTAACTTGGTTTATAATGAGGTGTTTAATATATTTGGATTTACTTTGTGCAGGATGGTAGAAGAAGACATGGATGTATTTTCATGTTTCTACATGCCATTACCAAGTTATAACAGCACAATTTTTTGAAAATGCTTTCTTTATTCTATTGTAATTTTTTTTTTACTTCTTTGTCAAAAATAAGGTATTTGTAGTTGTGTGAATTAATGTCAATGTCTTCAGTTTGATTCTATTTATCTGCATGTCAGTTTTTATGCAAATATCAAATAGTTTTTGTTACTATAGTTTTATCATAGAGCTTGAAGTCAGGGATGGTGATGTCCCCAATAATCCATTTATTTAACAAGTTTGTTTTAGTGGTGTTGGTTTTTTGTTTGTTTGTTTGTTTTTTTTAATATGAAGTATTTTTTTGAGGTCTGCAAAGAATTCTGTTGTAATATTGATGAGAATTGCATTGAATCTGTAGATTGCTTTTGATAAGTGTGCTATTTTTACTAAGTTTATTCTACCTATCTAAGATCATGTGAGATCTTTCCATTTTCTGTTATCTTCTCCAATTTCCTTTTCTACTTTACTTTTATTTTTATATAAAAAGCTTTTTCCATACCACAAACAACTCCATGGTCTTCCTCTCCTCCTAGTCTTCCATAAGCACCTCCCCTCCCATCCACTCATCCAATTCCCAGAGAGGGCAAGGAATCCCAGCTTGAGTAAGTTCCCTCTGGCATATCCAGATGTGGCAAGAACTAGTCTTTATTCTCAGTATCAAGGCTGAGTAAGGCATTCTTTGTAGGGAATGAGCTTTAAGATGTCAATTCATGTGACAGGAACAAACTTTGGTCCTACTGCAAGAGGATCTTCAAACTTCCCATGCTATTTGACTGCCATCTATGTTCAAAGAATTTATTTCTTTTTCACAAAGATTTCTCAGTTGTCATTTCAGAGTTAGTGAGCCCCCAGTAGCTCAGGTCAGCTATTTCTGTGGGTCTCTGCCTCATGGTTCTTAACTTTTGCTCATATATATACTCTGTACTCTATCACCAGCTCACCATGATATTGACCTAATGCTTACCTATGAATCTCTGCTTCCACCTCTAACAGTTGCTGAATGTAGGTTCTATAATGACAATTTAGCAAGTCATTCACTTGATTATAAGGGAAGTCCTATTTATGAATTCTCTCCACTATTTTTTTTTTTTGAGTCCTAACCCAGGACATCTTGTGGGTTCTTGGAGATTTTGTTAGCATCAGGTTTCTCCTAAACCCCACAATTTCTCTCTCTATCAAGATATCCATTTCTTTGTTCTTTCTATATATTGCAAAACTTACTCAATGCTCTCCTCTTTTTCTTCCTTGGTTAGAGATACCCCACGATATTTGATTTTTGAAGCTATTGTAAAGGGCAATGTTTTCTTGATTTTTTCAGCACTTTAACATTTGTGTATAGGAAGTTTTAAATTTATTTTAGTAAATAGTTTAGCCTGCTAAATTTCTGCAGGTGTTTATCAGCTGTAAAGTTCCCTTTTAGAATTTTGGGGGTCACTTATGTATACTGTCATACCTTCTGCACATAGAAAAATTTGACTTATTTCTTTTTGACTTGTGCCCCTTTGATCTTTTATTTTCTTATTGCTCTAGCTAACACTGTGAAAAATATATTAAATAAAAATGAAGAGAGCAGACAGCCTTATATTGATCATTTTATTGGAATTGCTTTGAGTTTCTCTCAAACCCTGTATTCCTGATCTTTCCAAAACTTTTATCGTGAAAGAGTGTTGAATTTTGTCAAAGTTTTTTTTTCAGCAACAAAGGAGATAATCATATGGTATTTATTCTTTCAGGTTGTTTATGTAATGGATGGTATTGATAATTTTTTATATGTTGAACCATCTTGCCTCTCTAGGGTGAAGCTTACTTGAATATGGTGAATAATTTTTTGATATGTTGTTTAATTCAGATTGCCAGAATTTTATTGAGTATTTTTGCATCAACATTTATTAGGGATACTAGTCTGTAATTCTCTTTCTTTGTTGTATTTTTGAGTTGATTGGGCATCAGGGTGATTTTTGCCTCATTAAAAGAGTTTGGCAATATTACTTCAGTTTCTATTGTGTGAAATACATTAAGAAGTATTGGTAATAATTATTTGAAATTCTTACAGAATTCTTCACTGAAGCCATATGGCCATTGACTTTTATATATATATTTCTTTGGAGATTTTAGTAATTGCTTCTATTGCCTTTGGGTTTATAGGTCTATTTAGGTCACTATCTGATCTTGATTTAGCTTTGGAAATGTTACCTATCTAGAAAACTGTCCAGTTTTTTTAGGTTTTCCAATTTTATTTAATACAGATTTTTGAAGTATGACCTAATGATTCTCTGGAATTCTTCAGTGTCTGTTTTTATGTCTCCATTTTCACTATTGATTTTGTTAATTTGGATATTCTCTCTCTGCACTTTAGTTAATTTAGATAAGGGTTTCTCTATGTTGTTGACTTTCTTACAGAACCAACTTTTTTGTTTCATTGATTTTTTTTTGTTATTATTTTTGTTGTTGAATTTTATTGATTTTGGTCTGAGCTTGATTATTTCTTGCCCTGTACTTCTTCTGGGTGAGTTTGCTTCTATTTGTATTAGAGCTTTCAGCTGTGCTATCTGTCTTGTGAAATTTCTCCATTTTTTTATTTAGGCGTCTAGTGCTTTCAATTTTTTTTAAAAAGACTAATAACTTTAATGAGGCAAAATTCACAGACACACATCATATTTTGAACTTATCACCACAATATTCAACACAAAACATCAATCCCCTTCCGCATGAAAAATTTACTATCATTAATCACTTGGCCTTCTTCTTTCCATAACTGAAAAATCAAAGTTCACATAACAGTCAAATTTACATTTTAACTTAGGTCTCTATTTCTGTGTTACACAGGACAGATTCAACTCCAAAACCATCACTACCATATGATTTCACTATAGATTTCTAGGTAATTTTCTTTTTCATGTTTTGTTTTGTTTTGTGTTAGCATGGACTTCCTTTGTTTAAATTATTATTATGAATAAAGAAGTCACATTTTCTATCCTTGTATATCCTTATTCAAGGTCCCTTCCCCATCCCATCACATCAAGTCATTTTTCTTTTGTCCACATCTAACCATCCCCCCGCCATGGGCAGGTGGTCCCAAGGTCCCATAGTCCCAATATTGCTTAGTTCAGCCTCCACTCCTGGAAAATCCAGTTTTATCCCCCAAACATCAAGACTGAGTCAGGTGTTCCTCTAAGGGAAGTGGGATCAAAGGAGTCATTTCAAGGTGTTTCCAATCTCAAGCTGTTCAGTGGTTGTGGTTTGCAGCTTGTGCATGCTTTGCTGCTTTTTTTTGTTTGTTTGTTTGTTTAGAGTCCACTAATGAGTCAGTACATCCCCTGCTTATCTTTCTGAGTTTGTGATACCACGCTCAGGTGGATATTCTCCAAATCCATCCGTTTGCCTGAAAATTTTAGAATATCATTTTTCTTACTGCTGAGTAGTACTCCAATGTTTCCTTGCGTCTCTTAAGTTAGAGTATGTTGTTGATTTTTTTTTTTACTAAATTTTATCAAGTTTTTAATTTCTTTATTTACTTTTTTCCTTGATCCAGAGGTGGTTCAACTGAGATATGGTCAGTTTTCATGAGTTTTTAGGCCTTCTTTGGTTTGTGTTGTTGTTGATCTCTAAATTTAGACCATGGTGATCTGCTAGGATACAGTTATTCCCAAATTTTATATCTAGTTATACTTATTTTATGACTGAGTATGTGGTCAATTTTGGAGAAAATTTCATGAGATTGTGAATAAAATGTATATTCTTTTGTATTTGAGTAGAATGTTCTGAATATATCTGTTAAGTACATTTGTGTCATAATATCTGTTAGCTCTCTAATTTCTCTGTTCAGTTTTTCTGTCTGGAGAACCTATCCACTGATGAAAGTGGAGTACTGAAATTTCTCACTATTAGTTTGTTGATTTTAATGTTGGGTTTATGCTTTGCTAATATTTCATTTACATATATGGATACCCTTATGTTGGGGGCATAAATGTTCACGATTAAGATTTCTTTTTGATAGATCTGTCCTGAGATGAATATGCAATTTCCTTATCTCTTTTGATTAAATTTAGTTTGAAGTATAATTTGTTAGATATAAGAAAAACCCTATAAGCCTGTATCTTGAGTCCATTTGATTGGCAAGTCTTTTCCCAACTCTTTAATCAGAAACAGTGTCTGTCTTTGAAGTTTAGGTGTGTTTCTTTTATACAGCAAAAGGATAGATTTCAATTTTGCTTCCACTGTTATCCTGTGTCTTTTTATAGATGAATTGAGTCGATGGATATTAAGGCTTTTTAAAGACAAGTTCTTGTTATTTTTGGTAGTTTTGCGTGTGTGTGTTTGTGTGTTTTGTATGTGTGTGTTTGTGTGTGTGTGAGATCTATATATATATATATATATATATATATATATATATATATATAGAGAGAGAGAGAGAGAGAGAGAGAGAGATTACTTTTTGGGGGGTTGATTCTGTTATATTATCTATTGCTTGTGGTTTCCTGGGTATATCTAGTTCCATTAGGTTGCAGTTTTCCTTCCAGCCCTTTCTGAAGAGTTGGATATGTAGATAGATCTGGTGTTAGATGTGGTTTTGGCATGGAATATCTTGTTTACTCATCTATGTTGATTGAATGTATTGCTAAAAATAGTAGTCTGGGTTTGCATCCCTGGTCTCTTAGTGCCTTTATAACATCTATCCAGGATATTGTAGTTTTTATAGTCTCCATTGAGAAGTAAAGTTTTGTTCTGATGGTTTCACCTTCGTAAGTTACTTGTCCATTTTTCTTTGCTGCTTTTAAAATTCTACATAATCTCCGTATGTTTAGCATCTCACAATTATGTAGTGAAAAGAAATTGGGTGTGTAGTCTTTTTGGTTTTCTGTAAGGTTCTTGTATATTCATAAGCATTCACTTTTTTAGGTTGGAAACATTTTCTTTTATGAATTTTAAAAATATAACTTCTGTAACTATGAGCTGATATTGTTCTTCTATTCCTAAAATTTTTAAGTTTGGTCTCTTCATGTTGTCACAGATTTTCTGTACATTTTGTTATATGGTTTATTTAACTTTAGAGTTTTATTTGACTGATGAATTTATTTTCTCTATTGTATCTTTCACACTGGAGACTCCTTCTTCCATCTCTTACATTCTGTTGGTTATGCCTACATCTGTAGTTTCTGTTCATTCACTCAGATTTTCTATTTCCAGCATAATTTTGTGTAGCCTTTATTCTATTTCAGTTTTTATGTCTTGCACTATTTTCTTCATCTGATTAATAGCTTTTTCTTAGTTCTCTAGTCATGACTTAGGAGATTTATTGTTTCCTTCTAATTCCTTTCTTGCCTTTTCCTCTACTTTTAGCGAGTTTTTTTTTCTATTTTATTTTCCTCTTTAATGGATTCTATCATCTTTATAAAGATATTTTAATGTAATTTCCCTCTGTTTCTTCCATACTGGAATGTTCAACTCTTGCTGTTATAGAACCACTAGGTTTTCGGAGTGCCAAATTTTTCTTTATGTTGTGGAAGGAATTTTTGTTGTGGTGTATCTCCCCATCTCTTCTACTGATTAGGTCAAATGTTGTCTCTGTTTCATCTAGCTGTTTTCATCTAAGTGCTCTTGGTGCAATTATAACTCTTGAAGAACTGTGAGGCAGTAGGTAGAGTCTGTGTCTCAGGGAACAACTCTTGTGATGGGGCTCTCCCTAGGCTTTGTTCTACGGAGCAGTCCTTTTGATGGAGTTCTCCAGAGGCTTTCTCAGGAAGTAGCTTTTTTTGCTGGAGTTCTTCAAAGTAAATCCTCATTTTAAAATGTCTTAAATGTATTGTCTTATATGTCTTTCACTTTTTTGGTTAGAAGTACTTCATAATATTTGCTGTTATTTGTAACTAGTATAAAAGATAATGTTTCTTTGATTTTTTCAGCCCATGTATCCTTTTTATATAGGAGGGCTTTTGATTTTTTGAAGTTGATCTTGTATTCTGCTACATTGCTAAAGTTATCAGCTATAAGAGAACTCAGGTGTAATTTTTTAGTCACTTCCATATACTATCATATTATCTGAAAATATCAAAAGTTGATTTCTTTCTTTTAAATATGTGACACCTTGATTTTCTTTTGCTGTCTTATTCTTCTTGCTATAACTTTGGATGCTATATTGGATAGATATAGGGATAGTAGACAGTCTTGTCTTTTTTATTTTAGTAGGATCACTTTGAGTTTCTTCCTATTAGTTTGAAGTTGGCTGTTCTCTTATTCTATATAGCCTTTATTACTTTTAAGCCATTTCCTGGTATCCCTCATATGTGAAGACCTTGTATCTTAAAGGGATGTTGGATTTTGTCAAGGGATTTTTAGCCTCTAACAGAAAGATCATTTTGTTCTTTTCTTTAAGTTGCTTGTATAGTGAATATCACTAACAGTTTTTGTATATTGAACCATCCATTTATTTCTGGGATGAAGCCTATCTGATTATGATGAAAAATTTTTGTTGTATTTTTAGATTCAGTTTGCCAGTATTGTATTGGGTATTTCTGCATCAGTGTTTATAAAGGGAGATTGGTCTGTAATTCTCTCTTTTTTTTTGTCACATCTTTGTGTGGTTTGAGTATCAGGGGGACTGTAGCTACATAAAAAGTGTTTGGCAGTTTTCCATATGTTTATATTATGTGAAACAATTTGAGGAGGGTTAGTGTTAGTTCTTTGAAATTTTGGTTCAATTCTACACTGAAACCATTATTTGCATGGGATACTTGTGATAACTTCTATTTCCTTAGGGGTTATAAGTCTACTTAAGACATTTATCTGGTCTTGATTGAATTTTGTCACCTGGTAACTATCAAAAAAGCTGTTAATTTCTTTTAAGTTTTTCATTTTTGTGAAGTATAGTTTTTGGAATTATTGAATAATAATTCTCTGGATTGCCTCTGTTTTCTTTGTTTGCTCCACCTTTTCATTTCTGATTTTGTTAATTTGAATATTCTCTCCTTACCATTTGGTTAACTTGGATAATGGTTTGTCTATTTTGTTGACTTTATCAAAAAACCAACTCTTCATTTTCTGATTCTTTTATCTTTCTCTGTTTCATTTTTTTTTTTTATTTCAACCTTGTGTTTGATTATTTCCTACCTTCTACTTTGCCTGGGTGAGTTAGTTCTATTTGTTCTAGAGTTTTCCAGTATGCTGTTAAGTTGATTATGTGAAATTTCTTTAAATTCTTTATTCATGTACTTAATGTGATGAACTTTACTCTTAGTATTATTTCCATTGTGTTTTATAAGCTTAGGTATGTTGTAAATTCATTTTCATTAAAATCTAGGAAATCTTTTTAATTTCTTTACATTTTTGACACAGAAGTTTTTCTTTATTCTGAGTTGATGTTTACAATTTATTTTAATAAAACTTTTGTGTTAAGCTAATCTCTTCTGTTGAAAATAATTACAAATTTATTAGTATGTCTTTGAAATACAATATTCTCCTGGTATTTGTTGGGTCAAAATGCACAACAACAAAATGATTACTTTCATTTTTCTATTTTTATTTTTATTTTATTATTATGAACAAAGAAGTCACACTTTCTATCCTTGTAGATCCTTATTCAAGGTCCCTTCCCCCTCCCACCACATCAGGTCATTCTCTCTTCTCCACAGCTTCCCATCCCCTCTAGGGGCAGGCAGCAGGGAGTACCAAGATCCTGCTGTCCCAATATTGCTTAGATCAGCCTCCACTCCTGGCATATCAAGTTCTCTCCCCAACTTCAAGACTGAGTCAGGTGTTCCTCTCGGGAAAGTGGGATCCAAGGAGTCACCAAAGTGTTTCTGATCCCAATCTCTTCAGTGGTTGTGGTTTGCAGCTTGCTTTTTTCTTGTTTGTTTGTTAGTTTGTTTAGAGACCACTAATGAGTGAGTACATCACCTGCTTATCTTTCTGGCTCAGGAGGATATTCTCCAAATCCATCCATTTGCCTGCAAATTTTAGGATATCATTTTTTCTTACTGCTGTGTAGTACTCCATTGTGTAGATGTACCACAGTTAGTTAACCCATTCTTCAGTTGAGGGGCACCTAGGTTGTTTCCAGGTTCTTGCTATTACAAATAACACTGCTATGAACATAGTTGAGTTAAGAGGATGCAGAGTAAAGGGAACACTCCTCCATTGTTAGTGGGAGTGTAAACTTGTTCTGCCACATTGGAATGCAGTATGGCAGTTTCTCAGAAAACTGAGAATCAATCTCCCCAAGGACCCAGCAATACCACTTCTGGGTGTATACCCTAAAGATGCACAGTCACACTCCAAAGACATTAGCTCAACTATGTAAATACACACATAAGTTTTTCAGTTGATAATTATTCTGTTTCCATGAGTTTGCAGTACTTTTATACATTATATTATTGTTGAAATATAACTTTAGTTCATGGTAGTCAATAGGATATAAGGGGTTATTCCATTTTTTTATTTATTTGAATTTAATTTATGATAGAGTATATGGTCAGTTTTAGAGAAAATTCTGTCTTGTGCTGAAAAAAAGTCCTATGTCTTTGTGTTTTGGTGGAAAATTATGTATTTTGTACATGTGAATATATGTGTATATATAGGGCTTATTTTTGTCACAATCTTTTAGATCTTTTATTTCTCTGTTAAGTTTTTAATCTCATAGACGTGTCCATGGGTGAGAATGGGGGATTGAGAGCTTTCACTATTAATGTGTGATATTTTGATTTTTATTTTAAGCTTTAATTATACATTTTTTTTACATATGTGGCTGCCTATGTATTTAGGACCTAAATATGCAGAATTGAGATTTCATCTTGATTTTTTTTCTTCTTGAGACAAATATATAATGATTTTCAATTTCTTTTTTAATTAATTTTAGTCTGAAGTCTATTTTGTGAGATATTAATAGATACACCAACTTGCTTCTTAAGTCCATTTGATTGGAAAGTTTTTCTCTAGCCTTTATTTTGAGGTAGTGTCTGTCTTTGTAGTTGAGGTGTGTTTCTTGTATTTAGCAAAAAAGATAGATCCTGTTTTCTTATATATTCTGTTACTCTGTGTCTTTTTATAGAATTAAGATTTTGATATTAATTTCTATTAATTTTTGGTGTTTGTGTGTGTGTGTATGTGTGTGTGTGTGTGTGTGTGTGTGTGTGTGAGAGAGAGAGAGAGAGAGAGAGACTGAGTGTGTGTCTGTGTCTGTGTTTCTCTTGTTGGGATTCCCTGCTGTGAGTTTATCTACTACTTATGTTTTCATGCATCTAACTTTTTAGGTAGGCGTTTTTCTTCTAGTACTTACTGTAGAGCTGGATTTGTGCATAGATATTGTTTAAATCTGATTTTGTCATGGAATTTCTTGTTTCAGTCATCAATGGTGATTGAGAGTTTTGCTGAGTATAATATTCTGGGATTGTCCCTAAAGGCTTTTAGTGTCTATATATCATCTCTCCTGGACCTTCTGACTTTCATTCTTTTCATTGAAATACTGGGTGTTTCTCTGATAGTTCTGCCTTTATAAGTTACTTTGTCTGTTTTTCATTGCAGTTCTTAATATTCTTTCTTTATTCCATATGTTTAATGGCTTGATTATTATGCGGCAGGTGGACTGTGGTGGGAACATTTCTCTGTATGTAGTGAACATCATTCTGTGAATAAAGTAATTGTTTTGGCCTGTGATGAGAACCAGGCCAGAAATCAGGGACAGATGGAAGGTGAAGTTAAGTCAGTCTCCATACAGTCTCCACAGATCAAGTATTTAAGGAACCCAGGTGAGCAACAGGCTGGGCCACATGGCAGATAGAATACTAGAAATTGGTTAAATTACAATGAAAGAGCTAGCTAGTAATGAGCCTGAGACAAAAGCCAAACAGTATGAAATTAATTTAAGTTTCTGAGTCATTCTGTGAAGGGTAAGAGCAGCTGCAAGCTAGGTCAGATCTCTGGCCCTACTGGGCCTTTAATCATTTACAACAGTGGACTTTTACTGTTGGCTATGCTATTTGATGTTCTGTAAACATCTTGTAACTTTATAGACTACTTTTTAGATTGGAAATTTTTTTCTATAATTTTAATGAATATATTTTATGTGCTCTTCAGTTGACATTCTTCTACTATTCATATTATCATTAGATTTGGTTTTTTCATGGTATCCAAGATTACCTGATCATTTTGTGCTATGACTATTTTTTTTTTACTTTAGTGTTTTCTTTGACTGACAAAACTGTTTTCTCCATTGTATCTTTCATGCCAGAGATTTTGTTTTTTATCTCTTGCATTCTGTTAGTTATGCTTACACATGTAGTTCCTGTTTATTTATTAGAATGTTTATTTCCAGTAGTTCCTATATTCTTTATTGTTTATTTGTCAGTTTTTATGTCTCAAACAATTTTCTTCACCTGCTTAATTGCTTTTTCTTGGCTTTCTTCAAGGTATTTGTTTATTTTTTCAATTTTCTGTCTTTTTCTCTATTTCCTTAAGGGATATTTAATTTTTTAATTATCTCTGTAAATACTTCTATCATGTTTATAAAGTCATTTTAATGTTGTTTACTTTTACTTCTTTTATATTGGAATGTTAAAGTCTTGCTGTTGTATAACCACTAAGTTCCAGCGGTAAAATATCTTTCTTTATGTTGCTTAACATATTTTTTCACTGGTGTCTACTCATCTCTTATTCAATTGGTGCAAGTATTCTCTGTGTTTTAGGGAGCTTTTCTTGATTCAGTATGTGCTCTTGGTTTAATTGGAGCTCTTCAAGAAAATGAAGCCAGTGGGATCTGTGTCTTAGGGAGATGTTGAGATTTGCAACTGGAGCTATTATGATAGAGCTATACAGAGTCTTGTGTCTCAGGAGGCCATTGAGGTTGAAAGAACACATAGGTTGGGGAAATAGGGTGGGCTTAAAGGCTAGAGTGTATGGTGTGGAGTGGTAAGAAGGTGATAGTCAGGCTTCCATGCTGTGGTTCTGCTTGCTTAACTGCAGTTGAAGTGACGATGTGTTTGGTTTATACCATTTGTGCCCTGTTGTTCAGACATTGAGTCTGGCCTGGGTAGCCTGGCTGACTAGCTGGGAGAAGGAGAACTCTTGAATTGATACCTTAATTATCAATTGCTTTTAGCTGTAAATGTATCATGAGCCAGCTGTAGCTCCTAACATAAAGCTAAATTATGTATTTATGCATCTCCATGTGATTTTGTGCATATGGTAAATGTGTCCTGTAGCGGGAAATCAGGAACTATATATGTGAACAATTGCGTCATAGGACTGGGGACGAGCGGGGCATGGTTAACTGGAAAGGATTCCGGAAGTAGAACTTCGAGGGAGAGGACCAGGACAGGAAGCTGTCATTCTCTCGCGAGAGTTCCCGACCAGGTGCGCAGTTCCGCCCAGCTGTGCGGGAGTTCGGACGCACGGTGTGGGGATGAGGAATCTTCCTTAGAAAGGCTCCGGTGTGCTGCAACCTTATCCTGTCATCTTCTCTTAAAACCGGCTCTGTTTTGTAAGTGATTTTCACAAAATAAACCCCATTTAAAACATATCTCAAGGCGAGTTTTTACCGCGATAGTGTCCTTTAAAGGTCAGGGCATCAAATCTTCTGGAACTAGAGTTATAGGTTTCTGTGAACCACTGAACATGGGTTCTGGGAACTCAAGTTGTAATGGAACACCAAGAAGTATTTTTAAATACTAAAAGTTATCTCAAAATAAAGTCCCTTTATCTAGTTTTGTTCAAGAATTAGTTTTGTTAGTATGGAAATAATAAACTAACAATAAGAAAAAATTCTGTACAACATTTAGATACCAGCTAAACTATTCAAAAATGGAAATGGTGAATACTGTGTATTGAGTTACATAAACTTATTTTTTCTATATTTAAAAGCATTTTTTCCTTTTATTTTACAGGCTAACCACAGTTTCTTTTGTCTCCCCTTCTCCCACCTAGCTTCCTCCCAAATAACTTTCTCTATCCACTATACAAAGAAAATAAAAAGTTCCAGCTTTCCTGGAACTCTCTCAGCCTCACTCTTGGTTTACTTCTGCTGGTCACTTCTGCCTGTCATTTATGCCTCTGCTCAGATCCTAAGAGCCCTTATATACTCTATCCTATCCAGGTTAGGATTAAAGGTATATAAGACTTTATTTTGTAGCTAGCCTTAAACTCCCAGAAACAAAGAAAGTTCTGCCTCTAGAGTTATGGGATTAAGGGTGTAAGTCACTACTCTCAGCTTTCCCTGTGCTGGAATTAAAGGTGTGTCTGATTGACACTCAGCTGTTTATCCTTATACTCAAGAACCAAAAAATTTCCTGAGCTGTCTGCCTAGAACTTGACTTTGTGCTGACTCTGATAGTCAAGATTTATTAAATATCTAACACATATTCACAATAGGGAGTAGCCAATTCATTCACAAGGGATAAATTCTGGTCCCATTGCCAAAGGCACAACAAACTGCCCAAGCCATACAACTGCCATCCACATTCAGAGAGCCAAGTTTTGTGCCAAGCTAATTTCCCTAACCCTATAGTCAGTGAGCTCCCAGTAGCTCATGTATGCTGTCTCTGTAAATTTCCCCATCATGATCTTGACCCCTTTGCTTATATAAGTGACCCTTCAATTTGATTCCAAACAAAAAAAGAGTTTAGGTGTTCTCACCATTATTGGTTAGAGTCTTATGTAGGATCATCCTTATAGATTCCTGCACTCCCTTCATAACCCAAAATTGGCTTCTTCAAACAAGCTATTACCCTTCTCTCTCTTTATGTCTTTCCTCCATATTCTGTTCCTTCATCCCCTTACCCAATCATGCTCCTAATTTACATAGAAGATCTTCTCTATTTCCATTTTCCACAAGAATCTATGAATGTCTCTTTTAGGGTCCTCCAGATCCATCTATTCACCTATAAATTTCAGGATGTCATTTTTTAACTGTTGAGTAGAACACCATTGTGTAATTGTGTACCAAATTTTTTTAAATCCATTCTTTAGTTAAGAGGCATCTAGGTTGTTTTCAGATTCCTGCCATTAGAACTAACGGTGCTCTAAACATAGTTTCATTAATAATTCCCTTGGGGTTTTACATTTACAAAGAATGTATATCCTTTGGGCATAAGTCCAATTGTGGTTTTTCTGGACTACTGAATAAATTGATTCCCAATTTTTTGAGGAATGATTTCCAAAGTGGTTGTACAAGTTTACATTCTTATCATCAATGGAGAAATTTTCATCTTGGTCCATATCCCCTTCAGTACAGGCTGTTTTAGTCTAAGTATAGAAATTAATTCTACAAAGTTTTTTTTTCCCCTTTCTGGGAATGAGGAAGTGAAAGCAAGGCAAAAATCTTTCTTGAATAGGAACCAGCTGTTTCTTCCTACAGTTATCTATTTTTCCTAAGTATTATTACTTTTGTTAGCAAATGATGCTTATTATGAACCTTGACAAAATTGTAATGTCTAACATAATACAATTAACTTTTAAAATTAACTTAAAATGTATTATTTTGAACTGGTGGGAAATTATTACTATCTAGACAAAGAAATATAATGAAGCAAAGTTCCACCTGGATGCTGTGCCTATGCAATATATGCTTTCTTTCAAAATTTGTATTTTTTGGTATTACAAATAAAGTGCATTGTGACTTAATAAAAATAACTTAGCTTATAATTTATAATCCTATTTTAACATTACAGGCCTGATTTAACTCAAATATTATATATGAAACTTTTATTAACAAGCACATACATTTTTCCAGTTTAGCTAAAACATTTAACAATTACATAGTTCTATTTTAGGCAGAGTTTTAAACAGAATCAGTTTTAATATTTATACACTCTGTCTTTCTATACTAGTATACCATTAAAATAAAAATTATAAGCAATAAATGCAATATTGTATTACAAAATATTGTTGTTGTCATTAATTGACACAAAAAAACTACCATTACTAATTTAAAGTTGATACATTGATAAAAATGCTAACACAATACACATTTATGCAACATATACATTATGCCTATTATATTGTAAATATATGAAATCTAGCTAAATAACCATTTTTAAAATTATTGTTTTGCTTTATTATTTTACTCATTTTGGCACTTATGGATAAATGTCAAGAATTGTGAAAACTACATCATTTCTATTAAATAATTATGTACCAAACAAACTCATATTAATAAGCATTAAAAAGTCTAAATACATTTTCTCTTCTTGAGGGTACAAGTTTATATACAAACATAATCCATGTTATTTAAAAGTTATAGTGACAAATAATAATAAGGTAAATAAAAGTTTAAACTATTCTATCGCTATGAGCATATAGCTGTTTTTTAATCAGTGTAATCAGCATACTTCAGATGAGCCATTTTAAAAATAACAGTGTATTACACAACTAAACATACTGTTTATTCCCTTTGGAGATGGCTATAACTGATCTCTTCCCATAGAAGCTATTTGTTAACTTTTAGATGAATAATCTCCTTCACATATGTTCTATGAATTTATAAACAAAACAATATATGCTTATAGAATAACACCACTGGTTAAGTGATTTAAATAGTTTCCCAGTGTGTGCACAAGATATTTCTGTTACTATCTTCTTAATTCCAGTTGGCCTATCTCATGCTTTATTTAAAGCACAGAGAATATTATTATGTACATATGGTATAATTAATTTAGCTGTTTCACAATTGTGTTCTTTTGTCTTTTATTGCATTTTTAGGAGATTCATTATTTCAAAAAACAGATATTCTCTGTGACATTATTTTCCTATATCTGAGTTTATGCAGAATGAATTTCTAGAGGATTTATTTAAATTTTTCTTGCTATAATTAAGGGTTCCATTTAAATTTTTATTATAATTTATATATTTTTACAGACTTGTTAAATTAACAATCTACATCTAAATCTGCTGGCCATTAAAACATGGGTCTTAAATTTTTCTATAGTTATAAAAATGAAGAGTTAGTAAATAAAGTTTCCTTTTGAACTAAACTTGACACTTACCATTTTATTTTTATAACTATTACTATATTTGATCATATCACATGTAAACTGTTTATCTGAAGTTCACAGGTAATTTTAAATCTTCCTCTGCAAATATATTAATATATACTCCCAATACACAGTATGATTTTATGTTGCCTAACCAGTCTTTTGTATTATAGAAATTTAATAATTTCAACTTAATTAATTTTTATATCATTCTATATATTTTATTTGTACATGCTTTCTTTATTCAGCTAAACAAATTTTGTTTTAATATATTAAAGATTTTTCTGTTAATAATATAATTATTTTTTAATATTAATAGTGTATTAAGCATGCTTTTTAAAATTTCTTCAAAATTAATGGAGATCTCATTTCACAAGGAGAGACCTCCTGAGGATAGTGGCTACAAACATGAGGAAAAAAGTCAAGAAATACTACAGGACACGTGATGTATATGATAATCCCTCTGCTTTCTATGAGAACATCTCATCTGAGACTAGATGAGACATGATAAATCTTGTTAGCTAAAATGTAATCATGATTTATTATTGCATGCTCTTTTTCATATGGCATGCACAAATGTTTGGTTATATAGTCCAAATAGTTTTATATAGTTGATAAATGTCATTCATCTACTCAAACATAGAAAAATAAATGACTTATGCAAAGCATTTATTTCAGTTTGTTGTGGAATGTTCTCTGTATGATGTAAATAAAGGAACTGTTTTGGCCTATGTGGAGCGCTGTAGAAGTGGGTGGAGGATCAGAGGACTGACAGGCAGAAGGAGGGTGGAGTTAGGCAGTCTCCATCCGACCCCCAAGAAGAAGAGACATGTAGGAAATACAGGTGAGCCACAGGATGGGACATGTGGCAGGTAGATTATAGAAATGAATTGAATTAAGATAAAAGAGCTAGCTAGTAATGTGCTTGAGATATGGGCAAACAATATAAAGTTAATATAAATGTCTGATTCATTTCTTTGGGAGACAAAAGCCAACGGGGGGCAGGTCTGAACGTCGGGCCCAAATGGGCCTGGAAAACCATCTACGAAATCAATTAATGTAGAAATGTATTACATTTAAATTTTTATATATTATTGGGGAAAAATTAGTAAACACCAATAAAAACAAAGTATTCCAGATACCCCACATCTCACCAGGGCTCTGAGGCACATTCCTTAAAATTGTGTGTGCTGAACAACTTCAAAGCTACTCACTACATGGTCCAGTCTTATACACTATTCCAGACATCAGATAAGCCATGCACAAAGAGACTGGTCAACAAGTGATGCAAGTAGCTCTCCCAGGACTTGACCATTATTCCATTTTTTCCAGGATTTCTTAAATAATTCATCACTCCAAAACCAAAGGATACATTCTAAACAACATAAATCCCATATTACTAAGAGGTGACATGGATGTTTCTTTTGGTCATTGAAAAGATTATAGATACTTGCCATCATTTATTGAGTTTGGTTACAAGTTGGTTTTGGTGAAGACCAGGATAAAAATCTGGAAAAAAAAAGAGATTAACTTTATGGATCTTTTTCTAAAAGAAACAGTGGAATATAGTATTTACATTAAAGGATAAAATGATAGAATGTTGAGTCTCCATTTGAACAATTACTAGTGTTAAATATTTTACATTTGTATAAAATTTTGTATATTAACTCAAATTTAGAATTATTTTTATATTATAAATATGTTTTATGTTTATTTAAGATATCATACCTATGCAGCTCATTTAAAAATTTAATGACTAATTTAATGACTATCATACCTATGCAGCTCATTTAAAAATTTAATGACTAATTAAGATTAGTAGTAGATAGTCATCTATAATTGTCAACTTATAGTCATACTAGCTATGTTTTCAAAATTGAACCAACTTTTAAAATACTCATTTAATACGTATTTTTAATCGTAAGGCATTTCATGACAGTAAGACATATCTACTTCTAGTAGCAACAAATTACTCCTAAAAAGAATGATGTTATTAAATAACCACCATATGGAGTTTGATTTCAATGTGCCCAAGCTAGGCATTTGCATAAGAAATTGTCTTTGCCTCAGCTAATGACAGTGTGCTGTCAAACAAGACAGAAGAACACAATGTTCCAGTAAGTAAATGAGCAGCATGAATGGGTGTTTTTGTAAATGGGGAGATCATAAGTGTGAGTATGAATCTGAGAGGAGTGATAACTGAATTTGATGGGGTGCATAATGTAAATATCAAAAAATTATATATATATACATATATAAAAAAGAAAGGAAGGAAGATAGATAGAAAGAAAGAAAGAGAAAGAAAGAAAGAAGGAAAGAAAGAAAGAAAGAAAGAAAGAAAGAAAGAAAGAAAGAAACAACTACTGAACTTATAACAAGACCAGGTAAGACAGTTCTTCAAAGATTTTCCCTCACAGAAAAATCTTTCAGATATTCTAGTCCTGTAGGCTGAAGATAAATATATCAACATTTCAGAGGAATTTTGAGTAACTGTCCAGGCATCCAAATGCTTCTGTTATTCCTCTGGTTTTGGAAGTTGCTTTCTCTGTACTTGCTTTTAAATAAGCTAATATTATAACCGTTCTCTGGTCTCTGATGAAGTTGGAAACAAGGTAGTAATAATTACAAATTTTCATGTTACCGAATTCAGAAAAGAAACACAAAATATTTAAGGTTGAGGTACTTAACAGGTGTTTATCAAAGAAAATGTTTTTAGTTATGATGCAATAGTTTCAATTGATAATAGAAGTTAGAATAGAAAGTGAATTATGTCCAAAACTTTGGACTCACCAAAATAAGAAAGATAATAGAGCACTTTTTCTGAATTTTCTGCATAAAAATTGATAGGACATTGTGAATGTAATTATTATGTGATAATTAAACTTATTTTATATAATTTTACTATGTTAGAGTTAAAATTTACCATTCTATTTAGAAAAGGTTGGAGAAATGTTGGTGACTTGTACACTATGTGAAAGCATCTTGCTGTGATTGGTGTATTAAAAAACTGAACGATCAATAGCTGGGCAGAAGATATAGGCTGGACTCCTTGCCATAGAGATAGGAAGTAGAAAGAAGTAATTGGGGTGTAGGGAGATGCCAACAAGTTCTGGTGGGTTTCAAACATGCAGACTAAAAGAAAAGTAAAGAGCCATGAAGAAAAATGTAGATTAATATAAATGGGTTAATTTAAGTTATAAAAGATAGTGGAAGAAGCCTAATCTCAGGCTGAGTTGTCATAATTAATAATCAGCCTCAATGTCATTACTTAAGAGCAGGTAGTACAGAGAGACACTTTGTGTGTATGTGTGTGTGTGTGTGTGTGTGTGTGTGTGTTTGTTCAGTGGTTCAGCTCTTATGTTTCATGTTTCTTTGCACCTGACAGAAATTGTAAAACAGAATAACATTGGGGTTATTTTTGTGCCTTCTCCAATTCTCTGATTCTCCTTTTATCTCTGTATTTTTCTATTTAACTTACAACTGCCAGTTATTTTGGCAGGGTCTGTATGACAATATCATACATATTGTGATTTCTTTTCTTTACTTTTATTTACAGTATTTGAATATTTGATTGAGAATTTATGGTCTATTTTTCCACTTATAAATGCAGTATTAACAAACTGATTTAACATTCTTAATTTTTTTTCAATGTTAATATTTTTGAAATGGCATATTTTCATTATGTTTATTTACATTGTTCAACATTTAGAAGTTTTATTACTTGGTAAAACAAATTTTTTGAATATTTGGGGTTTTATTGGTTTACTTAAAAACTATTCTAAGTAACATAGAGCAGTTAAATGATACAAGGTTACATGACCTGTGTATAAACATAGTTTCTAACCACAAAAAATTAAAAAGTATGTATAATTAATTAATCCACTTTTATTATTTATTTTTATGTTCTCTCCCTCTTTGGCTAAATGCTGATCTACTGAGAGTTCTTTATTATTTATTCTTATAATTTATTCATTTATTGTGCTTATTTTTCATTCATGTAGCATGTGTGTAATTTCTCATTTCAGTTTGTGTATATATGTATGTTTGGAAGTCAGAGGTCAGCATTTGGCTCTGCTTTTATTGCTCACTAATTTTTTTAAGAAGAAATTAACTTTCACTGAACCCAGTGCTTAATGGTTGTCTAGACTTTCTAGGCAGCAAGCTCATTAGATCTTCTTGTTTCCATCTCTCTGTCCTGGAGTAACAGACATGCCCAACCATGACTGACTTTTATACATATGTGGCTGGTATCTGAACTTCTATTTATTTCATATTTCCCTGACAAACACCCAGCAGATCAGATCATCTTTTCAGTTTGTGCCTAAAATTTTTATTAGATAATTATATTGAATTTAAAACTTATTTTAAATTTTAAAACTATATTGTTTTTATGTCTGGTTTGATTCACGGATTTTTTTTCCATGATATTCTGTATGATTCTTAGAGTTTTTCAAATATGTTGTCATTTATTGTACTGAAGTAGCACTTTGAGATTTGGGCTACAGAGTTGCTCAGTAGTTAAAGGCACTTTCTGGTCTTTCAGAGATACCAACTTTGCTTTCCTTTACTAATATCAGGTGTCTTACAATGTTTGTAACTCTAGACTGTAACTCTTCTTAATTGTATAAGAAATGTACATATGTACACATATTTACAAAGATAACCACATATACATACCCTTAAAAATTAAAACAAAATATTATAAAAGCATGCGTTTGTAGTTTAATAGTGACTCCTGACAAGAGATGGATGTCATAGGTAAAAATGCTTTGCATTGAGGTATGAACACCTGTATTGATTCCATATATCCCAGAATGAAAGAGAGAATATGCTACCAAAAAGAAGGTCAGCAGAGACAAGAAGGAAGGCAGGGATAGAAAAAAATGACAAAGATGAAGAGAAAGACTACTACTATTAAATAAAAACAATGCTTTAGAAGGAATATTATAATAATGAGTAAAATGTTTATTAAAATTGAATTTATTAATTTTAGTGCCTATAATATTTTATTTTAACTCCAAACCTTCAGATGTGAGCATATTACGTAGAGTAAATTAAATATAAGAAACAGACTATGAAATCAATGGTGGGGCATAGAAGGTGGAACTCAGAATTCAAGTGATATAAAATTAAAATTGCAAAACATGGGGAAGAGGTTCTAATTATAGAGGGGAGAGGAAGGCTAGAGAAAGAGAAAAAGTGAGAAGGGGCAAAGAACACTAAATTTTTGTTTCATAAAGTCTCAAGATGTTGGTAAATTTTGTATTAACCTAAAATATATAATTATACATGTATGATTAACATATAATATACATATATGCATATACATATGTAATTACACACACACCTTGGTCATCTTTCTATTTCTATTAAAAGTTTTACCTGTCCCAGACTCTTGTACTTTTGGTCCTCTATAATGTTAAATGTTATGTATTATATGGAACACACCTAAACACCTCTAATGACCTGAGGCTTCCTGTACTCTCTCATTCTATTCTGTACTTACTCTTAAATCTTTAGGTGTCATATGTACACAGATATTCTTGAACAGAATAAATTTTAGTGCCTAAATCTGGGCTTCCAATCTTCAATCTGCTAAACTCATGAAGAAAGTTTGGAAGCCTAAAATAGATGGCAGTCTGTGGGTTGCTCCAGAGTGCAGGACACTCAGTGTAGGATTCTGAAACTCTTTCCCAATATGAAGGTGCTTATAGTTTCAACATATAGATTGTACACTATCCAAAGGAATTCCAAAATTAAAAAAAAAACAGATAAATCTATCCAACTAAAATTACAATCTGTTAAATTGGATGACAGGCCAAATTAATAAGAAATCACAATGCACCAGCACACTGAAGCATTGCTGTCACAATTAATGGTCTTCAGCATCTTTATCTTTGTTGAAATCCCAACAAGCTATGAAAAATATGCTGACACTCTAACTTTTTTTCTACAGCTTAAAATTTCTTATAAGACAAAAAGGATATTTTTTCCTAAAGACCTTGGTATCACTTGCCTTGCATACATCTGTATATATTTATTTTTACTATTATTATAAAGTATTCAGTGGTTGTTGGTTTATTTTGTCTTTCAATTTTGACACTATTTTTTTTGTGTATCTCTGAAGGCTGTAAATTGTCTATAAACTTGTTTCTACCTATGAAGTACAATTTTGCATCCTTTAAATTTCACACACAGACACAAAGACATACACACACACACAGAATTTTGATGTTTGCGAACAGTATAATGATAAAACAAGACTCACTTTACTCATAATCTCAAAACATTAACTTCTGAATATTTTACAAACTTTTGATTAGCTAGGAACTTAGAGTACTTTAATCACAACATCTTAAAATATAGCTTCTTAAAGATGTCATTCATTCAGAATGAGCTGAAAAACAAAAGCAATGTATATTAAACTAATTTCAAACAATTCTTATATGTATTTAAGTATATATGTACATATACAACCTTATATGTAACATATGATGTTTTGCAAAATTATTTTTCAGTATTTATAATATCTACTTTTTGACTCAGTAATAAATTAGAGATGCAGTATTTTTATTATTACTGTCTTTAGGCCACTGGTGCCAAACAATTTTATGAATAGAATATATTTTCAAATGTGTTTACAAATTCAATGTTTGTACATTGAATTTTTCAATATTGTATTAAAACTTGTGAATTAATATATATTTTTTTATCCTGCCTTTAATCTTCCAATAACATTTCTGATTTTTACAAAAGCCATAAATAGGCATCTGATTCCATGGACCTAATGTTATTGACAGTTTATAGGAATCATGAAGGCATAAGTTTTCAAACCAAGGTTCTCTGAAAAAAATTAAAGTATTCATTCTCAATCTCTGAGCAATCTTGTTAACAATATTGTAAATTTTAAGGACAGCCAATTATGGAAGGAGTCTCTATGATAAGATAATACTAGTAATTAAAATATGTGATACATTCCAATAATTTAAATTCCCAACTATGCCCTAAATTCCTATCTATTTTGAGCTCACTCTAAAGATTCAACTCATAAACAAACAAAGAAAATATTTTTACCTTGTATCTTAGTGGTCCTCCTTGGAACAATATCAAAAGCAAATCAAGCTCAAAAAACAGACCTAAGAATAAGAGAAGACAATAGAAATGAAGAAATAAAAAAGAAAGCCCAAAAACATAAGACAAAATAGCAAAATATAGACACATACATTTACAGTAATCCCAAACCCAGTTGCCTAAAAGTCAGTGTAAAAATGCAACCAATAAAATACAGAACAGTATTTCTTCACTATTGTCCAATAATCCTACTACAGTAAACTTTGAGGTAAGATATAGCTGAAACACAATGCAAGGATTTAAAAATTGTTGTGACTGGTCAAGGTTTTAAAAGATATACAAAACAGTCCACTAATGGAATGTATGTAAATACAAACAATTATTGAATGAAATGAAGAAAACTCTTTAAGATATAAAAGTAGAAATAGGGGAAGTCCTATTTAGGCACTCTCTCTACTATTGCTTGGAGTCCTAGCCAGAAAAATCTTGTGGCTCCTTGGAGCTCTCCTTAGCACCAGATTTCTTTCCAACCCCACAGTGACTCCCTCTATCAAGACATCCATTTCTTTTTTCTACCTCTCTGTTCCTCCTCTCACTTAACCATCTCCTTCTCTCATGATTTGTTCCCACATCCCTTTGCTCATTTCCCGTTAGGATCCCAATTTACTCAGATCTTCTGTATTTCCACTTCCCAGGGATGTCCTTGAATATCTCACTTAAGTGTTTCCTGTTACCTAGCTGTTTGAGGGTTGTGATCTGCCTAGATATTCTTTGCTTTATACGTAAATTCCCCTTATGTGTGAGTACATACCATGCCTATCTTTCTAGGACTGTGTTACCTCACTCATAATGATGTCTCCAAATCTATTTATTTGCCTGAAAATTTTAAGATGTCATTTGTTTCACTGCTCAGTAGTACTTGACTGTATGTATGTACCACATTTTTAAAAACCATTCTTCAACTGTGGGGCATTTAGGTTATATTCACATTCTGGCTATTAGAAATAAAGCTGCTATGCTCATAACTAAGCTAATGTCAGTAGGGTAAGAATGTGTATCTTTTGGGTACATGCCCAAGGGTGGTATTGCTGGATCATTGAGGAGATTGACTTCAAGTTTTCTGAGCAACTACCATACTAATTTTCAAAGGGGCTGTAGATGTTTACACTTTCACCAGCAATGGAGGGATGTTTCTCTTACTCCACATCCCCTCCATCATAGGCTGTCCTCCGTGTTTTTGTTCTTAGACATTCTGACATGTTTAAGATGATTACTCTAGTTATCTTTATAGAACCTTCATCCAGCAATGGAGGCAGGAAGAAGCAGAGATTCATAGCTAAGCACCACCTGAAGCAAAAGAGAGGAGAGAGTATATCAGCGAAGGGATCAGGATCATTTGGAGAATACCCAAAGATATGGATGACCCAAAACTATTGGGAGCTCACTGACTTTAAAATAATCACGGAGGAACCTTCAGTTCACAGAAGTAAGCCTTCCAAATATTGACAACTGTCAAACAGTGTGGGCTGTTCGTAGAGTATGATCAGAGTATATTCTTCTTGCATGAACAGACAGCTTGGTGCCTGCTCATTCCCTTTAGAGGAACACCTACCTCAGTCTTGATACTGGGATGATGGACTTGGACCTAACTTAACAGGATATGCCAGACTGAATTGACCTACCTTGGGACTCCTTGCCTTCTTTGGGAAGCAGATGGGGAAATGTGGTGGGGGGATATTGAGAGAGAAATGGGAGGGACTTGGAGGAGAAAACAAAGGAGAAACAGTGATAGACATGGGAAAATAACTTTTTAAAAAAGTGGAAAGAAAAAATATAAATCAGTATTTAATACCCGAAAAATGCAAAAATGGAAATAAGAAAACCTAAACTGAAAAAACTACTAAAATTCAAAAAACTTAGGAACTCAACCAGCAACCTCAGTGGCAAGAATGACCACTAGAATAAAAGACAGGATGGTATCGAAGGCAAGAGAGAAGAAAAGAATATACAATTAAACAAACAAACAAAATTCCCTTGATAAATTTAACAGAAAATATCTAAATATGAAATATTCAGGAAATCTGGGACACTACAATAAGTCTAAATCTATGAATAACATAACTAGATAAAGGAAAGAAACCCATATTAAAGGCACAGAAGTTATTTTCAAGAAAATCATAGAAAAAATTTTTTCTAACCTACAGAAAGAGGTAAAGCTCAGAGTACAAGTAATGAACAGCACACCAAACAGAGTAGAACAGAATAAAAATTTTCCAAGACACAAACATTAAACATACACAGAATAAAATATTATCAAAAGGCTACAAGGTAAAAAGACTAGTGAAAATATAAAGGAAAATCTATTTATTGGCTTAATTCCCAACTTCTCATTTGAGACTCTAAAAGCTACAAGGATGTGGAGAGATGTTTCAAAAACACTAAGTGATCACAATTGCCTGCCCAGACTACTATACACAGCAACATTTTTAATCACAATAGATGGAATAAAAGCATTCCACCATAAAACTCAATTTAAACAGTATCCATAAACAAAGCTCTACAACAGGCATTAGAAGGATTCTTCAACCTGAAAAGGTTTTCAATGTTCAAGAAAACACAGAGGAAAATAAACCCTCAAAGATTAACTTAAAAGAGAAAGTAAAGAAACCCATACCAAAATAACAAAATAATAGGAATAAATATTTTTTATGGCAATGTTCTCAATGTCAGTGTTCTCAATTTCCCAATCAAAGGCCACGGACTAAAAGATTGGATTTGAGGGCAGAATCCAAACTCTTCTGTATGAAACACACACACACACACACACACACACACACACACACACACACACACACACATACACTGAAAAAAATGACATACATTATGTCAAGGTAAAATGATGGATAATACATTCCAAGCTAGAATATGAAAGAAGCAAATTGTAGCCATTTTAATATCAGACAAAATAGACTTTAAAGCAAAACTATTGAGAAGTAATTGGGAAGGACATTACATCTTCATAAGTGGAAAAATAAAAACCACCAAAAGGATATTGCAAGATTGAACCTCTATTCATCAAGCAGAATGGCAACCTAATTCACAAAACAAACACTACACACTCACTCAATGATAGTGGGTGACTTCAGTATCCAACTTTCACCAGTACTAATGTTATCCAGACAGACACTATACAGAGAAATATGCTATCACTGGTGTCATAAGCCACAGGGTTCTAAGTGATATTTACAGAATGTGAAAACCTAATACAAAGAATATAACTTTAGAACTTGCTTCAAAACTGACACACATATTTAGATGCAATGCAAGTCTCAACAGATACAAGAAATTTGAAATTAATACCCTGCATACTCATTGACCACCATGTATTAAAAGCAAATTTTAATGGCAACAGCAATAACAGAAAGCTTATAAACTCTTGGAAACCAAACATTTCATTGCTGAATTTTAAAGAAGATAGAAATTTAAAAAGAAGTTTAAGTGTTATAAAATTTGAATTAAAATGAAAATACAACAAACCTAAACATATAGGACATAGTTATGATGCTCTTGCTAGCTGTTTATATAAAAGAAAACAATTAGACAGATATCATACTAGATACTTACATGTTGCATAAATGTTACATAGGAATGCTCTAGAACAGAAAAAAGAAGTAGTTCCAAAAATGAGTAGATGGCAAGAAATAATCCAAGTAAGGGTAGAAAAAAATAAATAAAAACAAACAACAAAAAATACAAAGTATCAATTAAACACCATGGTTATCTAAGAAAAATCAATAAGATAGACAAACCCTTAATCAAATTAACCAAAAAGCGGAAAGACAATATCTTTACTATCAAATTTTAAAATGAAAAAGGAATAAAACAGGCACTGAGGCAATTCAGTGAAATATAAAGAAATAATTTCATATACCACCAAATTGAAAAGCTTAACCAAAAAAATGAGTATATTCCTTTTTATTATGAATAAAGTCTCATTTTTTTTATCCATGTATCCCCTTGTTCAAACTCCCTTCCCCCTCCTGCCCCTCCCAGTCACAACCTAACTAAATTTAAAACAAGATCATGTAAATAATATAAAATATCTGTAATTCCTACTAAAATAAAGGGGATAGTTAAAGGTGTTCTAAACAAAAACAAATAAAAAAAAACTTAAAAAACATCAACATCAGCTTAAGTGCTAAGAAATTCATAGCATTTTGTTGTATGAGGTTTCTGTTCCCTATGGGCCAATGGTCCAGACCTGATCACGGAGTCTCCCCCAACCAGGTTGACTCAGGTGCTTATATTAGTTTTACCCTGTTTGGCCTTTTTCTCAGACATATTCCTAGCTAGCTCTTTCATCTTAATTCAACCCATTTCCATTAATGTATCTGGCCATGTAGCCGTGGCCCTATGCCTCACCTGGGCACCTTACATCTTTCTTTTTTGGCTGCTGGATGGAGTCTGTCTTAACTTTGTCCTCTTCTACCTGTCTCTGATTAACTGCCTAATCTGATTCCTCCACCAACTTCTGCAGCACCCAACACAGGCCAAAACAGTTCCCACCACAGCATTTGAACTGAAATTAGGAATAAGTGAAGGTTTTATACTCTTTCTATAAATACTCCATATAATACTTGAAGTCTTAGCTAAAGAAATACAACAATTGACAGAAATCAATGTTTATTTAAAAATGTATTGTTGTGTCTCTAGTAAACAAAGTAAAAGACTAGTATAAAAACAAAACCAAACAACAACAACAAATTAAAAGGAACACACTTAAGATATTGGAGAAAGAAACTGAAGGGCTGGTCAATGGTGGCACAAGCCTTTAATCGAAGCCCTCAGGAGGCAGAGTCAGGTGATCTCTGTGATTTCAAGGCCAGCCTGGTCTACAAAGTGAGTTCCAATACAACTAAAGTTACTCAAAGAAATCCTGCCTCAAAAAATAAAAAAGATAAAGAGAACAACTGAAGATATTAATATGTAGAGTCTTAGGCAAATGGATCAGTGTAATTAGTATATTTAAAAAATGGTTACTCTACTAAAAGCAATCTAGAGATTTATTGCACTCCCTACCAACATTCTAGAATAGTTTCTGAGAGAAGTAGGAAGACCAATTTCGGCTACATTCAGGAATGCAAAATAAAACAATGGCTCTAATACAGTCTTAATTATTTATTTATTTAATTAAAAGCAATCATTTATTTTACATCTAGACCACAGATTCTCCTCCCTCTTCTCCACTTCACTCCCCTTAATTTCATCCCCCATCCCATCTCTTCTATTTTTGTTTAGAAATGGGCAGACCTACCATGGCCATCCACAATGCATGGCACATAAAATTGATACAGAAACAAGCTCTTTCCTCTGCATCAAGGCTGGACTAAGAAATTCATCATGGGGAATAGGTTATCAAAAACCAGCTCAAAAAACAGGGGCATGTCATCACTGTTAGGAGCACCAAAAACAGGCCAAGATGTAACTGTCACACATATGCAGAGGGCCTAGGTTGGTCTCATGTAGACTACGTAGCTGTTGTTCCAGAGATGATGAACTCCCAGCTCAGGTCACATGTCTCTGTACATTTTCCTGGTATGACAATGACTACTCTGCCTAATACAATCTTTCCTCACTTTTTTTTCAAAAGGACTCCTGGAACTCAGCTTAGTGCTAGGCTGCAAATCTCAGCATCAAGCTCCATCAGTTATTAAAAGAAGACTCTCTGCTGACAATTAGGATAGTCACCAATCTAATCACAAGAGATGGTCATTTCAGTAACTCTCTTGACTATTTCTAGGAATTTTAGTTGGAGTCATTCTTGTTGATTGCTGAGAGTTTTTCTGGTACTAGGTATCTTCCTAACCTAGAAAAGTTCCTGCTCTCAAGACATCTCCTTCATTCCTTTCCCTTACTTACCCAACTTGATCTTTCATGTTACCATCCCCCAGATTTCCAAGCTTGAACCCAGTATACTCAGGGGATCTCTTCTATATTCCCCCTTTAGGGAAATTCATGCAATTTTTTTGGTTTTCATTATTACTTAGCCTTTCCAGGCTGTGGATTGTAGCCTGGCTATCCTGTAATTTTTCACCAACTATCCACTTATTAGTGAGTACATACTATGATTTTCTTTCTGGGTCTGGATTACCTCACTTAGGATGCTTTTTTTTTCTTCTCTTCTAGCCCTATCCTTTTTTTTTCCCTGCAAACTTCAGGATTCCATTGCTCTTTTACAGCTGTGTAATACTTCATTGTGTATATGTATTACATTTTTTATCTATTTTTTTCAGTTGAGGAATATCTATGTTGTTACTGGATTTTGGGTATTTTAAATAACTCTGAACCTAGTTAAACAAGTTTCATTGTGTTATACTTGAGAATATTTTAGGTATATGCCCAAGATGGTTATAAATGGGTCTTGATGCAGATTGATGCAAAATTTCCTGGGAACCAAACCATTTTGTTTTCCAAAGTGGGAATAGATTTGTACTTCCAGCAGCAATTGAGGAGTGCTCCCCTTTACCACATCCTCTCCAGCATAGACGCCATCAGTTATTTTGATCTTAGCTATTCTGATAGTTGTAAGATGGTATCTCAGAGTTGTTTTGATTTGCATTTCCCTGATGGTTAAAAATGCTGAATAATTTTAAGTGTTTTCTGAGTCATTTGAGATTCTAATTTTGAAAATTTTGTTTTGATATATACCTCATTTTTAATTGAATTACTTGGTATTCTGATGACTGGTTTCTTGTGCTCTTTCTACATTTTGAAGATCAGCCCTCTGCCAGATATGTGGCTGGAGACTGTTTCCAATTTTTTAGGCTGCCATTTTGTGTTATTAAAGGTGTCCTTTGCTTTACAGAGCTTTTAAGTATATCAGGAACTTTTTTTTTATTGTCATCTCAGTGTCTGTGCTACTGGCATTATATTCAAGAAGATTTCTCCTATGACAATTCACTCAGTGATATTTTACACTTTCTATTCTTTCTGGTTCAGTGTAACTGGATTTAAGTTGAAGTCTTTGATCCACATGGATTTGAGTTTTGTGCAGGGTGATAAATATGGATCTATTTGTCTTTTTCTACATGCCACCCTCCAGTTATGCCAGCACAATTTGTTGAAGATGCTTTCTATTTTTTTACATTATATAATTTGATTTCTTTTTTAAATATCAGGTTTCATAGATGTTGAAATTTATGTTAATGCCTTTGATTCAAATTGATTGATCTACCTGTCTGTTTTTATGTCAATGCCATGCTGTTTTTGAGCTATAGTAGAGCTTGAATTTAGGGATTGTATTATTTCCAGAAGTTCCTGTTTTGCACAGGATTGTTTTAACCATTCTGTGAAGTAAGCTTTGTTTCAGATGGGTTCTATGATCTGTGATGAATGTGTGAATTCAGCACCATAAAGAAATATGACCACCTGTTGATAATATCATATGGACTGTTTTTATTCATATATTTTCAATGCTTTTCTTGAATAGTTTACATTAAATTTTTACTTCCTAAGTTTCTAAAAATGCTTTTAATAATTATCAGTTTGTTCTTTGTTCTTATTCCTTGTTTCCCCCAACATTCCCACTGGTAGCCATAAATTTTTTGGTATGCATCTCTACTGTTAGAAGTATAAGCTGTCTTGAATGCTACAAAGCAACGTTACTTTTTTTTCTTTTCTCCCTTTTTATTTTATTATTATTATTATTATGAACAAAGAAGTCACACTTTCTATCCTTGTATATCCTTATAAGCACATGTACAGGTAGATCAGTATGCTCAGTTGACAGTATATGCAGTTTCAGACTGATGCAGAGTAAAAGACATTTTTGCTTCTTGTGATCAAAGTTTACATCTGGTATGGTATGGATTCTTATAATCAACTCGCAAAAAAAGCTGGATCTATTTTACATTTTCTGCTACTCTGCCTCTGTTCAACTCCCAGGCTTTTCCCATTATCTTATAAGCAATGTAACTTGAGAAATTACCCTTAATAATTTACATTGTTTTCATTTCTATCTGCCTTATGTTCTTGGGATTGGTACAGTTATTAGAAAAGAGAGGATTTCTGATTTTATCTTATTTCTTCTTACAAGTAACTCTTGATACCATTGATTTAATAACATTTCTCAAAAACTTTGAAGGTAAAATTATTTTTCTAGCATAAAAATATAATTTTAAACTTGATGACTTACTGAAATTTCTTCAGGCCAGCTCTATGGCTAGCATAGTGAAAGCAAGAAGTGAAAGCAATTGAGGATAAGCCCTCAGTTATGCAGTGAGTTGTCCAAAGGTCTTTGCCAAGTAGGCCATAGTGTCCAAGATTTATTCATGAGGGAAGCTGTTCCTGCCATTCTCAGGGCTTGTCTACCAAAGAAGTTGCATGGCCACCATCAATCCTGAGTTTTTTTGCTATTCCATATAAACTTTAATATTGTTCATTAATGTCTGTAAAGAATTTTGTTGGAATTTTCATAGGAACTGCATCGAATGTGTAGATTTCTTTTATTCAGATTGGCAATTTTACTCTTAATCTTACTAACTGATGATGATGGGAGTACTATCCATTTTCTCATATCCTCTCAAATTCATTTTTTTCAAAGACTTAAAGTTCTTTCATATATGTCTTTTCCTTGTTTAGTTAGAGTTACCAAAAGATATTTTATATTATTTGTGGCTATTGTTTGAATTGTTTCCCTAATTTTTTCTCAGCCAATTTACCTTTTTTATGTAGATGGAATACTGATTTTTTTTTCAGTTAATTTTGTGTTCAGCCACATAACTGAAGGTATTCACCAGATGTAAGTTTCCTAGCAGAATTTTTGTGGTCACTTATTCATTACTGACATATCATCTGCGAGCAGCAAAACTTTGACTTCTTCCTTTTCAATTTATATCCTCTTAATCAGTTTTTTTTAATTGCCTTATTGCTCTATCTGATAGTTCAAGTACTATCTGAAACTGATATAGAAAGAGCAGAAAGTTTTGTTTGTTCTTGATTTTAGTGGAATGACTTCGACCTTCTCTCCATTTAGCTTGACATTGGCTGTCACCTTGGTTTACATTGCCTTTATTATGTTTATATTTCTTGTCTTTCTGATTGCTCCAAGACCACAATGAAGGGGTGTTATATTTTGTCAAAAACTTATTCAACATCTAATGAGTTGATCATGTACTTTTTTGAAGTTTTTATATGGTGGATGACATTGACAAATTTTTGAATGTTGAACCATCCCTGCATCTTGGGAATGAAACCTTCTTAAATATAGTGAATGATTTTTTTGATATGTTCTTGGATTCAGTTTGCCAGTATTTTATTGAGTATATTTGCATCAATGTTCATTGGAGAGATTTTTCTGTATTCTTTATTGTATCTTACTGTGGCTTGGGTATCAGAGTAACTGTAGCATAATAAAAAACATGAGCAATTTTTTTTTTTTTTGTATTTCTTGTGGTGGAATGTTCTCTGTATGCTGAAAATAAGGGAACTGGTTTGGCATTTGTGGGACACCATAGAAGTGGGTGGAGAATGAGAAGACAGACAGGTAGAAAGAGGGTGGAGTTAGTCAGTCTCCTTCTGAACCCTGAAGAAGAAACATGTAATGAATCCAGGTGAGCCACAGGCCGGGCTATGTGGCAGGTAGATTATGGAAATGGGTTGAATTAAGATGAAAGAGCTAGCTAGTAATGTGCTTTAGACATAGGCCAAGCAGTATGAAGTTAATATAAGTAACTGATTCATTTCTTTGGGGGACAAAAGCCGCGTCGGGCCAAGTCAGAACCTCTGGCCCTAAATGGGACCCCAGAAACTTTCTACAACAGTGGCGTCCTAACATGGGCCGAACACTGCATAAAGCCTGAAAAAGTTTAAAAACCTTAAAGAACATTCTAGATCACTGAAACAGAGCCAAAAATGGCTTTCTGAATTGCATATTTGAATGGATTTATGGTACAGAGTCAGAGTGGTGTTCAGGCAGGAATTTAAACATGGCGCATCTGTGGCACACAGCTTAAACCCATACATTTCACAGAAGACTTGGCATAAGTGTGATTGATTTAAGGCTTTTGCTTATACTGAACAGAAAGGAAACAGAGTCAAAAACAGTTTTTCTGGTAGCAATATTTCCTTAGTCTGCTCTGTTTGCTGGCAGTGAGAAACATGCAGCAGGCTCCTCCGCCCTAATGAAATGCCAGCCAAAAGGGGCAGAGTCAGCAATCACAGTGATTCTAGCATTTAAAAGCTCTTCTGGTTGGAAAATGATTATGAATTCTCAGTAAAACAGGTTTAGACTCACAAAACTTCTAAATGTTGTTCAATATATGTAAAATATGCATAGGCTTCAGAGATAAGAAAAGGGGGTAAAGAAAGCTGTTAAAAAAGAGAAATAGAGATAAAGATAGAAAAAAGCCATGAAAGATGGGAGATAAACAGAGAGTTTGGATTATGGTTATTGTGTTTTCTTTTAATTTTTTCTAACTTTTAATGACCTAACTACAGAAAAACAGTTGATTGCTAAGGCTGCTAAGTTGGACAAACATATATATTTTAAAGATATATGATATATATACATATATATATATATTTAAAGATATATAAAGACTTTGAAGTCTGTTTATAAGAATATGTTGCTTGGGAAAAGAGTTTCTGTATTTGTCTCCACAGAAGTTCAAAACCTATGGATTGGTTCGAGGCAAATGTGGTTTCATTTACCAAGGCCACCTGAACAGTCTCAGCTTTCAAGATGCCAATTGAGATGATCCAGCCTCAAGACCCCATGAGATCAACAGTGTCCTTTGTCAGCAGCAAGTAGTAAAAGAAAGAAAGTTATGCCCAATTTCTCAAAATATTACTTATTAATGTTTGTTTTCATTGTAAATGTTAATGGTCATAGTCAATCTTTAAAAAGGGGGGGAATATAAAGGAATGATTAGAAAAGATAAGTGGGTTTTGATTTATTGATATAAACTTAAGGTCAATTTTGTTATGCTGTATGTATTTTTCTACTATTGATTAAGGTATGATGCTTATGTAACTCATTTTGCATTTGTAATGTGTAATTGAGAATTGCAGATTAATAGTCATCTATGATAACCAAACTAATACTCATATTAGTTAGGTTTTTGTAGATATACAAAAATATATTTCAATTAGATAGGTAGTCTTTAAACACTTCAAAGACATGCAGAATATGGCACTTAAAACATTTTAAGAACTTAGACTTTTCTGGAGAGTGAGACAGGTCTTCTCCTGGCAACACCAATGTATTTCAGGAAAATGGTGGTCATTGAAGAAACTTCATGTGGAATTTACTTTGTGGCAACACTTAGGCACTGGACAAGAAACTGTACTGGTTTTGACTGCTTGATAGTATGCTGTATAAACTGGACATGCAGTAACCTCTGAACATTGGCAGAACAAGCCAAGATGGTCCTTCATGTTCCTGCTTTGCAGAAAAAAAAAATCCCAGGCATTCTTTAGGACACAAGGAGAAGCAACTGATGGACTGTGTCAGATTTCCTGCATCACTGAAAGGTATGCCAGAATCTTTGGGCCATAAAGGCTGAAATGGTGAGCCAACATTACAAAGGAACTTTGGGTGACTATCCAGGCAGACAGGTATCATCTCTGTCATTTTCTAGACTTTGAAAGTTGCTTGCACTTCCTGTTTATTTGGATAATATTATATCCTTCTGTGGTCTTTGATGTGGTTGATGGTTTAATAGTTATAGGTATAGTTCTTTTTAGTTTAAAAGGTATATTAGATATGAAACTTTAGACTCACAAGGATAAGGTAGATAATAGAATATTTTCCTTAAGTTTGTTAATTACACATAGAATAGATATTGTGACTGTAATCCTTGCTTGAGAGCTGTTCTGTTGTATGTAATTTTGCAATATGAAAATTGAAACCTTCCTTTTTTATTAGACAGAAAAGAGGAAGTGTGGTGGAATGTTCTCTGTATGCTGAGAGTAAAGGAACTGGTTTGGCCTATGTGGGATACCATAGAAGTGGGTGGAGAATCAGAGGACAGATAGGTAGAAGGAGGGTGCAATTAGTCTGTCTCCTTTTTTTTTCTTCTTTATTTATTTTGTATTTATCAAGAAAAACAGTAAAATGAATTTAAAATGCTGATAAGTTAACAATAATTATAAAGAAGATAAAAATCATAAGCATGATTTATCAAGGGTGATAATGTAAATAAGATTGCTATACATATATTTACTTTGTATTCAGCTTTCCCTCTGAATTTTTTTTTTCCATCCCAGTATATCCTTATTCAAGGTCCCTTCCCCCTGCCACCACATCAGGTCATTTTTTCTTCTCCACAACTCCCTTCTTAACCCCGAAGAAGAAACATGTAACAAATCCAGGTAAGCTGTGGGCCAGGCTACGTGGCAGGTAGATTATTGATATGGGTTGAATTACGATGAATGAGTTAGCTAGTAATTTGCTTGAGGCATAGGCCAAACAGTATAAAGTTAATATAAGTGTCTGATATATTTCCTTGGGGGAAAAAGCCACCATGGGCCAGGTATAAACCTCCGGCCCCAAATGGACCCAGGAAACCTTCTACAACAATTTCTATTGTGTGAGACAATGTGAGGAGGATTATTTTTAGCTCTTCTTTAAAATTTTGTTTGAATTCTGTGATTAAAACTTCTCGCCATGGAATTTAGTTGGTTGAGAGAATTTTAATGACTGCTTTTTCATAGGACTCATGAGTCTATTTAAATTGTTTATATGGAGTTGATTTAATGTTGGTTTGTGGCAACTACAACAAAATGTGTTCATTTCTTTTAAATTTTCCAGTGTTGTGGAGTATAGGTTTTTGACTTATAACCTGAATATTCTATGAATCTTCTTAGTGTTTATTGTTATATCCCCCATTTCATTTCTGACATTGCTAATTTGAATATTTTTCCTTGCCTTTTAGGTAGTGTAGATAATGGTTTGTCTATCTTGTTGATTTCTGATGAATCAACTTTTTGTTTTATTGAGTCTTTTGATTGTTTTGTATTATTATCTTTGTTTCTATTTATTGATTTTATGGCTGAGTTTGATTATTTCCATTCATCAGCTCCTTCTGGGTGAGTTTGCTTCTTTTTGTTCAAGTACTTTCAGGTGTGCTATTAAGTTGCTAGTATGAGATTTCTCTAAATTCTATATTTAGGGATTTAGTGCTATCAACTTTTCTCTTAGAACTGCCTTAATAGTTCCCATAAGTTTGGGAATGTTTCAGATTCATTGTCATTGAATTCTGGGAAGTCTTAATGTCTTTTACTGTTTCTTTCATGACCCAGTAGTAACTAAGTTTAGATTTGTTCAATTTTCCCATGTTTTTAAAGTTTCTGTATTTTCTGTTGCTGTTGAACTCTAACTTAAAGCCATAGTGTTCTCAAAAGATAAAAGGGTTTATTCCAATATTTTCTATATGTTGAGCTTTTTTGGTGACTGAGTGTGTGGTCAGTTTGAGAGAAGGGTCCATAGGGTGCCAAGATGAAAGTATATTCTTTAGTGTTTGGGTAAAATGTCCTGTAAATGTCTATTAACTCCATTTGAGTAATTACATTACTTCTATTATTTCTTTGTAAAGATCTGTCTGGCAATCCTGTCTATTGGTAGGAGTGGTTCATTAAAGTCATATGCTATTGATATGTGGTTTAAGCTTTAATAATGTTTCCTTTATTATTGTGGGTAACCTTTTATTTGAGACATAGATGTTAGTAATTGAAACTTTTTCTTAGTGGATTTTTATCTTTGAAGATTCAGAGAAATACCCTTCAATGCACTGGCACAGGTGACCACTTTCTAAATATAAAACCAGTAGCACAGACACTAAGAACAACAGTCAATAAGTGGGACCTCCTGGAACTGAGA